>OU860795.2:5203180-5225755 GCA_917862395.2 Heliconius sara | reverse complement strand
CTAGAAGTAAGAACTTACAATACAAGTAAAGGAAAAATCTTTACCTTGTAGCAATATGTCATTTATAAAAATTTTAAAAGTTTCTACTTTTGTAAAGTAAAAGTTGCAACTCATAATTTAGTCTGCAAGTCATTGTTAAAGTAAAGTCCAGGATTAATTGTACATTATGTTTAATTGAATATTAGAAGACGTCAATTACCCGCGTTTTCGTTGCAAATTACATGACGCATACACAGTGACCACATGACACATAATCACAACAACCAACTTAACGCGCTTAAATTTAAATAATTATTTCATTTTCCTCGAATCTTGATTAAATCCACAAGTCATGTTTACAGTCACATTTAGTTTTTTTTTTTTATAGAAAACTCAATACCGCCTTTATTATGGGTATGTAATAAAATGTCCATCGCGTGGAACCTTTTGGTGGTGAGCTTTTCACCACCACACCAAATCAGAAAAATGCAAATCAAAACAAAAAAACTATTATTTAGGTGCTCATTTTCTTATCTTCTATAGATCCACATGAGATGTTTTAAATAAAAAATCTTTAACATTGATTTTCAGTTTAGTAGGAAAATATTTTGATTTAATGTTAAGGAAAGATAAATTAATATGCTCCAGTGTGGCTATTGAATTTAATATCAGCTTCACGCTGTATCCCGCACACAGCAGGGTAGGCCTCCAATATCGTTCATCGAAAATATGTTGCCACTGCGTTTCGCATCAGGTAATGCCGGGCCCCGGCGCCCAGCCCATCTTAAAGACCGGCAACGCACCTGTAACTCCTCTGGGGTTGCACGGGGTCGTGGGCGGCGGTAATCACTTACCATCAGGTGACCCGCACGCTCGTTTGCCGTGTCTTTTCCATAAAAAAAAAAATTAAAGCTCTTTCAAAATTGTTTTTAAGCTTTAGCTTATAACGATTAAAAACTTAAAATAAATTTACTGGTTGTTTTTAAACTGCTCTTAGAATGCTCCAAATATTTTTAATACTAAAAAAACTGATAGATTTCTATAGCCATGATTAAAATACTGATTTACACAATTATACTCTCAAGTAGTTCTCAAAGAGGAAACAAAACCTAAAATAAGATTAACAAAAAAAGAGAAGCTGCAACGGATTAGGTAACTCAAGGCCAAATCAGAAATCATTTATTATTTAGTTTTTATAGGCAACAACCTCAACTTGCTTTTTTTTACATAAAGGTAACGATTTTATTTTTTAATACAATTATATATATACTGTGTGAAATTTATATTACTCTTTTTAAATTTATATTATCACTAAGCTAAGGAGCTAAGAATTTAAATAAATTATATTCTATTCTTTTATGTATCTTATTACGTGAAGTGAATTAATACGTTAAGCAATATCTTTGGAGGAGTATGAAATTTGGCATTTATCTAATTTAATATTATGAAGAGGATAACGGAAGAGTTTGTTTGCTTGTTTGTATATATATACTTACTACCTGTTGTGTTTGGAACAAGGCAAGTAGTTAAAGAGAGCCTAATAAGGACCCGTACTCCGTTTTCTACTCCACGCAATTTCTACTCATATTAGCCAAAACCGTGCCTTATGTTACAGGAGTTAGGAAATAAAAACAATTTAAATATATTTATTTCCCTGAGTGGGTATTCTTAACCTTCGCAACTGCAGTCAAAAACGATGTACCTATTATTTGTTATGCTAGGATGACATACATTTTTTTTTTTTTTGTCAACTAAAATTGTCCTCCACACATTTGCTAAGGTGATTTTTTTATTTATTATATAATAATTTAGCTAGGCTATTTATACCAAAATTTGTAATCGGGGATTTTACCTCAGTAAGTCCCTATCATCCCTTGTTTCATAAAAATCAGTTGAGCTGTTCCGGATATAACCCAGGAGACACAAACAAAATTTTTAAAATTGCTTGTAAGTGTAAAGAACTGAACGCCTTTGCTACCATACTGAACGTCTTTTGCTATCGTTAATGAGTAATTCTTAAAAGTAAGCTTAGCTTTATTACATATTTCAGGTCTTTAATTGAAAGAAGAATAATAAAGAAAGAAGAATAAAGAATTGCTATATTGTTATCAATTGAAAATGTCTGTCATTTTAATCATCTTACACTAAATTGACACATCATTATTGCTTATAATTTAGCTGAACTGTTATGTTTATTCATCAGAGGTTCCTGATCTTTTATCCTTATATATAATTGTTTTTATATAATTTAATATGTAAAACTTTTTATACTTTTAAAACGAAATTAAAGGAATATCTTATATAAAAATAAAATAAAATAAAAAAGAATATATATATATATATATATATATATATATATATATATATATATATATATATATATATATATATATATATATATATATATATATATATATATATATATATATATATATATATATATGCATGTTAATAACAACCGACCGTTGCTAAGCAATGGTTTGCAAAGTTTCTTGTTTTAAGAAAACGTCACCCAAAATGAACTTGCGTAACGCATACAAAGCGTACGCTGAGTCAACCTTATGAGATACATAAAAACAATATTTAGGAAAAAATATTGTTTTTTAAATAATGTTTAAAAAAATCCGTGATGGTATATGTTTATCTCTGAAGGTTGAGTAACCATTTTAATTAACTTACTTTAAATTTATTGGGTTTTTGTTAATGTATTTTTAATATTTTGATATTTATCCTTATGAACATAGATATAATAGTCACTTTTAGCATTTTATCTAGATTGAAATTGTAATTTACTGTGCAACATTCTAATAAATCATTTAGGAGATGTCACTTATGACCTAGCTTTCGGGCGGCATAGTATGATCGACACAAACGGGCAGGTGACGTTGACGGTTTTATAAATTTTCATACATTTTCGAACTATTGTTAATTTTTATGTAATTATTTGCTATTTATAATTAATATAAACATTTTGGTTCTCTTCTTCTTTTCATGGTGTGGCGTAAAGTTTGGTACTGCGCGACATTGCCCGCTTACTATACTTTTTATTTAATGTTTATCTATACTATTGAAAACACATTTATATTGAAAACTTACGATCGAAAGTTATTTCATCATCAAGGAAATTTAATAAAGATAGTATTCGGCGTTTATCTATACTTATATAATAAAGTGGAAGAGTTTGTTTGATTGTTTGTTTAAACGTTTATTATCTCTGGATATACTGGTCAGATTTACTTATTTTTGGTTTCGTTTGAAAGCTACGTTTTTCAGAAGTACTATAGGCAAGAATTGCTATATATAATATTATGGTGTACGTATTAGGTATCCTTAAAAACAAAATAATAATGAACGCCATGGAATTGCCTAATATAGTAAAATGTATGTCAGTATATTGTATGGAAAAAATGTTCTATTTTATTAGTTCAAAATAAAAGTCCGCGATATATATCGTCCGCGGCATATTTGTCTCTTATAAATAAATCACAATAAGATATTTTATGACAAATAAATAATTGAGATGATATTTTAACGTTTTTTATTTGATAAGGATATTGAAACTTATTCCATCCATTCCGAGCGAAAGTTATTCCATCATCAAGGATTTTTGATGAAATGCTTTGTCTTTTATAGCATGTAATTTGAACGTATAGTTTTTGAGAAAATGTATATTTTAAATAATTCAACACTCCGTTTACGCCCGCAAGCATAGACACGAGTCCAGCGGGGGGCGCCCGTTCCGCCGATTTCGTCCTCGCAAGCAGCCTTGTTTGTGCTTACACCTTCTTAAAATTATTTAATGGATAAATTATATGAATTATTTAATTTATATTGATTATCTTACGGAAAATGTAGGATAATAAATCAATTACAAGTGGTATGCGAGCGAAGCCGCGAATGGGCCGCTAGTAGTTTATATGTAGGAGAAGTGCAGAACGCTAATGATACATAGTAAATAAAACAACACACCCACACATTTTTTAAACATTTTTAAAGTATTATTCTACATTTAGGAAAGAAAAATATTTATCAAGGAAACGTATAAAAATTTGAAAGTAGCGGGATTTTATAAAAATTTGAACGTAGCGGACGAATTGACGGACTTTAACGCCAGTTATGGCGCAGGGGCATGAGTGTGTGACTGGAAACGCGACTGGTTGTGCGTTCGATCCCCATTCGGGAAAATTGAATATTTATTTATCAGCTTCACGTTCCCCACATATTAAATTTATAATTACATTTTTTCGCTCTGGTGTCGACGCAAAGCGCGGCGTTGAGCTCTGCCACTCAACATGCAATGCCTCCAGAATTCAGCGGAAAATGGGGAACGGAGTGTCTTTAGTATAAAGAGGTTTCCTAAGTGATACAGCGTGAACCTGATTTTTTATTAAATATGCCAAGTACTTAAGAGTGCTATTTATTGTTTAGTATGCTGTTTTTGTACAATTGCATTGACCGAGACTGACCTCGATTAGGATGCCGGTTTTTAGGTAGACAACCTTAAATAATAATATGTAAAATCTGTAAGGATTTTAATTCTTTTATCTTATATCAACTCTTATAAATAAATTACAATAAGATATTTTATGACAAATAAATAATTGAGATGATATTTTAACGTTTTTTATTTGATAAGGATATTGAAACTTATTCCATCCATTCCAAGCGAAAGTTATTCCATCATCAAGGATTTTTATGAAGAAATGCTTTGTCTTTTATAAAATGTAATTTGAACGTATACTTTTTGAGAAAATGTATATTTTAAATAATTCAACACTCCGTTTACGGCCGCAAGCATAGACACGAGTCCAGCGGGAGGCGCCCTTGCCGCCGATTTCGTCCTCGCAAGCAGCCACGTTTGTGCTTACACTTTCTCAAAATTATTTAATGGATAAATTATATGAATTATTTAATTTATATTGATTATCTTACGGAAAATGTAGGATAATAAAACAATTATAAGGGTGTGCGAGCGAAGCCGCGCATGGGCCGCTAGTAGTTTATATGTAAGAGAAGTGCAGAACGCTAATGATGCGTAGTAAATAAAACAACACACCCACACATTTTTTAAACATTTTTAAAGTATTATTCTACATTTAGGAAAGAAAAATATTTATCAAGGAAACGTATAAAAATTTGAAAGTAGCGGGATTTTATAAAAATTTGAACGTAGCGGACGAATTGACGGACTTTAACGCCAGTTGTGGCGCAGGGGCATGAGTGTGTGACTGGAAACGCGACTGGTTGTGGGTTCGATCCACATTCGGGAAAATTGAATATTTATTTATCAGCTTCACGTTCCCCACTTATTAAATTTATAATTACATTTTTCGCTCTGGTGTCGACGCAAAGCGCGGCGTTGAGCTCTGCCACTCAACATGCAATGCCTCCAGAATTCTGCGGAAAACAGGGAACGGAGTGTCTTTATACTATGTTTTCTAAGTGATACAGTGTGAACCTGATTTTTTATTAGATACGCCAAGCACTTAGAGTGCTATTTATTATTTAGTATGCTGTTTTTGTACAATTGCATTGACCGAGACTGGCCTCGATTAGGATGCCGGTTTTAAGGTAGACAACCTTAAATAATAATATGTAAAATCTGTAAGGATTTTAATTCTTTTACCTTATATCATACAGATTCTGGCAATGAAACCGTAAAGTATAAATTTATATTCGTTCCTATCTACGAGTATAAAAGTTCAGTTCTTAGTTTACTACTACGTTACAAGCGTGCCAATTGAGCACTAATCGCTAATCGCTATCGCCAATATCACATTGTATAGGGAACACACGAAGCAGATTGTAGGGTAAAAAAGAGATAAAGTCAAAAACGATAATGCAGGGCAAAAAGAGATCCAGTAAAATACTGCCTTCACTTATACAGTATGAATATATCTAAAAGTTTTTCAATACTCAGTGACTGACAGACAACTGAAACTTGACATGAACATTTCCCAATATATATCTACAGGAATTCGGTAAAATGAAATTGTAAGAAATAATTAAAATACAAATCGAATGGAAAGGGGAATAAAATCGTATAGTGTTTAATTTGTAAATGAAACGCCATATTTATAATTATAATTTAATACCTTAACAATATATACAACCTACTTTCATTATTTGAAATACAAATGACAATCAGACGTTTACTTAATACATTTATAATTGTTATTTTGATTTTCACATAAGTTCGATTTTGAAGTTATTTTAACACAGTAAGGACAATACAAGTAACATCCCATTTCACCGGAATTTGTGTAATACATTATTTTTTACAATATTTTACACACAATTTTTAACAATATTTACAATGACATTTTCTTATATTTTACTTAGTCTTTATCTTTATACGAACATTGTTCATACTTAAGACCAAACAACGTATAGAAAATACTATAAGACTTGAAATAAATAAAAGAACTCCTAGCAATAACAAGATGATATCTATCTGGTAGTATTCAGCCCAGGTCATGTTAGCTGCTGGTGTCGTCAAATGAGAACCTCCAGTTCTCAACACGTGTTCTGTCCACCATACTGCACGGTCTAATGGTGATTGTGGTTGATCGTGTAACAAGCTTTTATATCTTGCTACATTGTCACGATATCTATAATATATATTTAAAAATTTATATTTTTAATATATTTAAAAATTAAATTAAATTTAATTAGCTTCACTTTGTATCCCGCACACAGCAGGGTAGGCAGAGTTAACCTAGTGTTAAGACACTCCGTTCTCAAGTTTCCGCCGAATTTTGGAGGTATTGCGTATTGAGTGGGGAAACTCAACGCCGCGCTTAACCTCGACACCAGAGCGAAGAAATGGAAATATAATTTTTTTACGACTAATTTCAACGTAGTATAAAATTTTTAAAAGTATTAATATCCGAGATACGGGAGGCTAGTCGTGGCGCAGTGGCACAAAGTGTACTTTAAAACCGACTGGCTGTGGGTTCGATCCCCACTCGTGGAGATGAAATATTTACTTAAATTTATATTTCGATTTCTTCGCTCTGGTGTCGAGGCAAAAGCCCGGCATTGAGTTCTGCCATTCAACAGGCCGGTTTAGTCGTAATGATAAGTCATATTTGGTTAGTTGTTCATAGTTGTCGATGGTAACGGCATATTTTATAATCGGACTGGATAACAGAAATATATACTCACAAGTAATAATATATTAATTATTAATACATTCGTGTTTTATTTTCACAACTGACTATAAACGCTGTCGCGTTGTGGGTTCGGTTCCCGTTTTTAGAAAAGAAATTATTTTGTCATTTCTTTGCTCTGGTAACGAGTCTCGCTACTCAACACACAATGCCACCAGAATTTGATGGAAAGTAGAGAATGGAAGTATCTTTATGGGAATATCCTAATTCTAGGTTCCTAGATTATAAAACGTAAAGCTATAAAAATATGATTATATGTAGACGTACCTTTGATTATTATCGAGAATATCCTGTATGGCTGTCCTTAGCGCATCCTCTGTAAGGTCGTTTAGTGTAATTCTTCGTCCTATATTATGTATTACGTAGTGATCTGCGTTGTACCACTGATCCCAAAGCTGAGGTATTCCAAGGAGCGGCACTCCAGCCGATATGCCTTCGTCGGTTGATTGCAGACCGGCTTGAGTGATGAACATTTTAATTTTTGGGTGTCCTGAATGAAAAAATAAATAAAGAAATTAAAGATATTATGTTGTTATTTTTTATATTTATATCGACAGTCATATTATTGATTTTGAAGAAAATATGATAAAAATGATTATGGATTCAAGTCGGCCATCGTTATTGTACACAGATTGTCGAAAGATATAGGAGTAGCTAAAACAATCTATACATCATGTTTATATTCGTCGGTGCATTATTGGCGGAATTCAATGTTGCACTTTGTCTAGATAGATAGGTTAAACAGATTTTCTTGAATAAATATTTTTTGAAGACACTAAAATGTTTTTGAAGCCATAAACGAGAGAGTACCTACATAGATATCATGTATTTAAGAAAATATGTTACAAATAAATTTTATGCGGAGTTTATTTTTTACAGTCAGTAAGTTCAATAAAATATTTTTTTAAGAAGGTCAATAAAAATTGATCAAAACATAATCAAATTGCATATAAATCAATTCTTACCTAACAAATCGGTTTGAGGGAACCATGTTCCGATTCTTACGTTCTTAGGGCACTCTGGGTAATCCAATACATCCCATCTCCATAGAATATCATATGGTAACTCTGAGAATACTTTCGTTAATACTTTTAATTTATCCTTCGGCAGTAGGGACGGTTTAATATTTGAACCGAAACTCACATAGATGACTCCATTTTTAGATGAATCAAGGTAGGTTTGCAAATCCTAAAAAATAATATCAATATAAACGTTATATAAAGCAATTAAATTATTTAATTATTCTGTATGATACTTTATATCTCTAAGCTAACATATTTGATACTGATGTTATGTAAGTTGACGGTTATGTAATTATTTTATAATTCTTTTGTATATTTAATAATAATGACATCAGCAAACAACGTTTTATTGATTCTACTTGTGTTCGTCTAAGATAAAAATGATTGAAAGTTATCAATTTTTGTGACAATAGATAGACTGCTACTACTATTTAATTTTATTATTTTTTTTGTAGACAGAAGAAGCCTAGTGGTGAGACATTCCGCTCCCCAAATAATAAGGATTTAAGTTATAATTTTATTGGCTAATATACAATGAATTTTAAATAAATAATCTTTTAGAAGTGCTAGTTCACATTACAAATTCCATTTATGGTGAAGGCAAAATGTTATCCAATTTTTTTAATTCTTTCTTGAACGATCAAACCTTTAAAGCAAATTTTTATATATTCAAATACGTACTAGTAGCTTTATTTTTTTTGTATGAACGCAATGAAGTTATAAAACTAAATAACTTATGAATATTAAAGTTCATATTGTACACATTCGAAAATAATATTTTACTTTGTATCTAAATCAAAAATTATGCCATAAAAAACTTAAAATGACTTACCTGTGGCAGTGGATTTGCTGGTTTAACATGAAATCCTCCTAAATAAACCACATTTGGAGGCACCGGACGATTGAAGTCCCATAGTTGATGAACGTTTAAAAATAACATTTTAATATTTGACTTTAAATCATTTACATGCGGTACATCCGCTCCGAAGACTCTTCTCATCATTGTGGTCTCTTCTTCTTCTAATTGATAATATTTGTAATCGACGTAATAACGCTTAAATAATTCTGATACTTTATCCCATAATGTCAAATTAATAACTTTTTGCTGAGTTTGTATGGCATATAAAATAGGATGGGACACAGCACCTATGGTTTCAAAATCACCATGCTGTCCACCGAAAGAACTAAAAGCAATCACAGGGGTTTTATAAATGTGAGCGAAGCCCAAGGATGGCCGAAGCATAGATTCTATAAATATTAAGTCAAATTTGTTACTGCTATTTTTTAAAAGATCTTGCACTTCAGAGAATTGAAATTGTGCTTCACACACTCCTATTAATCGTTCATAAGCTCTAGGCAGAAAGTCCATAATATTTTCCATATCTCCAGCGTTGTGGGCCAAAAAATCCTTCCATAAATAATACGATACATTATGAACATCTATTTCTGTAAAATTTGGAGGAGTTTTGCCTTTAGGGAATATCGCATCTGGCGTTATTACGGTTACATCGTGTCCACGTTTGGCCAATTCAAGCATAAGAGGACGGAAAACTACTTGGTGACTTATAGAAGGTATAGGATATACTGCCAAAATTCTTTTTGATTCACAAGTGGCAACCACTATTAAAAATAATAATATAACTTTATGTTTCATTTTTTAAACAAATAATTAAATTAATTAAATTAACTAAGGCACGATCAACACTTGAGAGTGAATATTATGCACATGTATCTCCAAAGCGTTTTCTTATATACTTATAACCCCTATTCGTTACAATACCATGTTTATTAATGTAGCGTTATCGTGTTTCTTTTAGAGTTCCTTAATGATCTTAAATATTTGTTGAGTTTTTAACAACCAAACATCAAATTTTTAACGTAGTAATTATTAATAAGTAATAATAATTATTTAAGTATTAGTAATGAATTATGTTTTAATAAAATTAATTATATCTTAATAATTAATTAAGTATTAATAATAAATTAAGTATATTAAATAATTATTAAAAATATATTCTAAGCTAATGATATGTATAAGTTAATTACATATTATTATTGTTATTAGCATCGTAGTGCAGTGTGACAGCATATAGCTGTAAATGCTGTAGTTGTCAGTTCGATATGTATTCGGAGGAATACCTTATAATATTTTTTCCATTTTACCGAGACAAAGTTCGTCATTGAACTCAAAGTTTTGTCGCATCACACGTCATGAAAACTGTGAACGGAGATTCATAACATGTGTATCATAGATTTACGTCCTTGCGAAAAAGCGAGAAATTGAAACAATATATACTTTTATTTTATACAAGATATCTGTTATTAATTATAACATGAACGTATAAGAAACATATAAGAGGCCAGTCGTGGCGCAGGGGCACAAAGTGTGACTGTAAAATCGACTGGTTGTGGAAAGTAAATATTTATTTACATTTATATCTTCATTTAGTCGCTGTCGAGGCGAAGCGAGGCGTTGAGTTTCGCCACTCAACACGCAATCAGCGTAATATGGTGAACGATGTGTCTTATCACCACTCTGTCTATCCTGCTGTCTGCAGCATGAAGCTGATCGATTTTTTATTTATTTTTTTTAATGTCTGAATGACATAAATATTCATTATGATGCAATGTATCTAAAACAATCTATACGGAACCCTATCATTATATCGTATACATTGTTCTCAACATTTCACAACTTTATAACTTATGCGTTAACCATTGTCAACCATTCATTGATATCTAGCGTGATTCTTATTGCTTGATAAGTTAGTCCGGGTCATTTAGGCTAAGACTACTATGATATTCGTGCTTAGAAAAAAAAATCATTTGTCACTATCCAAAACCAAGTATTTTTGCAAATAAAAAAAATAGAATGATTTGCAAAAGAGATAAAATTATTTGTAAAAGTGATAGAGCTTGATGGAGTAAATATTTAGTTTGGAATGTCTTGATTTTATATTATATTCGTGTTTTATAATTATATTTTATTATTATTTATTGTGGGGGACGGAGAGATACAGCGTGAAGCTGACTTATGTTTTATTTATTATTATTATTTTTTACGTTATCCGGTAGAAAAGGGTAAGTTAAAAAAACTTATGGTCTTATTCATAAAAAACCCTTATAGAACGTTTAAAACGTTCATTAGTTAAAATGCTCTATAAGTTTATGAAACGTTCGATAACTTTGCGTATTCATAACAGTTCTATAAACCTTCCATAACTAATATACGGTTTATAAGCTAAAATGTTGCCACTACGATGAAATTGGCAAGTAAGCTTGTCAAATGTACCGAATTGACTACAGATAATGTGTATCAATTTACCAAATACGTCTAATCATAGACATTATTACGGATTAAAATAATATTTTGTTGTTTGTGCTATGTTATGATCCGCTCACAGTAATAACTACGATGATACAACCGAGCGTATACTAATATTTGTTTACATAGTGTTCTGTGCCCCTCGTTTATTTTATTTTAAATATTACATAATTATTATTGTAAAATAGCATCAGAATCGAAAATTGTAGAAAGTAAAAAAGGCAAATGAGTGAGAATTGGTTGGAGGATGATAAAGTTGGTTTTACTGATACAGCTGATTGGACCATGTAAGTTTTGTTCTGGAGACATTCATACGCTTATTATACTTTAATGCTTATGCTTTTATTCCATAGATCATCTTGACAGATTTGGTCAGAGAGAGAGTTTCCAATTATTGAAAATAAAACGCGTAAAGGTGGCTGCATGGCAAGATTTACACTATAGCTACTTAAGGAGATAAATTTGAATAATATAATTGAGTATTTCGTGTATATAGTTACTTATTTTATCAATTAATGTTTCAGTTCGCACTTGGAACTGCTACAAATTTAAGCCCAATGGGGGGTATTATAAACATGAAAAATATCTAAAGAAGTACGAGTACAGTACAGTACAGATGTTAAAAACAGATGGTGGTCCACCACCTACCAGCAAATAGTTATGGTGACCTTGCGGTGTGGCTCCCTCATGTTAGACTCAAATTAATTTGAATCTGATAATCAGGTACACATCAAAATATGAATATTTTGTCAATTAGTATTTCATTTTGAGTAAATAAATATTTATGTAATTATATTATTTCTTGTTTCAGTATATAACAAAGTATGATATCGGAATATTACAGGAGAGAACAAAAACACAAAAAAATTTATATACCACAAAATAGTTCATCGCTTCTATGTGACAATTCCGGAACAGAAAAAGAAATGGTATGTGTATTGTATTAAAGCTGTGTTGAAATGATGCACACAAATACTATCCCATCCTATCTTATTTTATGTGTTTTATTCATACTTATTAGACATATTAAACATAATTAACTGTGCTGCATGAATAAAATAACTGTAAATACCACAATACCCAGAAATTAATTTCAATTTAATTATTTAAGATTTTGCAGCCAAGCCCTTCTGTACAATCTATACATAGCAACTCATCCATAATTTTGTTAATAGCTAAGTGTGCTAAGAATAACATTTTAAAAATGTCAAAAACAAATAATTTGTTAGTATATTTATCAACCAGTTATTCTTGTACGAAAGTCTTATTTGACTTTATTTTGCATCATAATACATTAAATAACTTACACTACCTAAACAATGCTCAGTAGGAAATTCTGATTATATTTTTTAGATACTAGCACTTACATACCCCGCATACCACACCAGCAAACAAGAAACTTTTTAGATTAAAAAATAAACATGGATGTTGAATGAATTCATTTTTATTATTATTACTATAACTACAATAACTAATTATAATAATGTATTGCAATATAACATATTAATAAGTTGAAACAAATTTTCAAAAATCAATCAATCTACAAGCTATATTATAATTTGTAAAAAAGCTATATTTTGGCATAATTAATACTTACTGGTTTGAAAAACTTATATTAAAAAGAATAATATATATATTTTGGTTACAGCATGACAATAAAAACAGTGCTGCTCCGCAAATTGCAGACAATGACTGTATAAGGAGGACTACAGAAAAGAGCTGTATGAGGCTCAGATGGACAATGAAAACCAAAATACTTTTAGAAGAAATCTTTCAAAATGAAAGTATATTATAATAAATTATCTTATCTTAAGACCAAATAAAAATTATAGAAATGTATATTTTCTTTTTATTAACTGACTCACAAAAATTCATCCTAAAAAAATTTTGTAAAACAGTATATATGCATTTATAATACTGTACCCCTAAGAAATGTGGACTGTTCATTTCTATTACTTATAATGTCACTCCAAAGCATTTTTCTACAGTATTTCTGTTTGCCATACATGCACCATTATATTTTTTTCTTGCTTTGGTTTTGAGGGTACAGAATAGAACTAAATTCTGTCATAATGCTCTTCTTTAGAAAAAGTACTGGGCATTTTAATAAGAGAAGCTGAGTATTGAGCAAGTGCACATGCAACTCGGACACAGATCTGGCTAGTGGTTGTTTGAGACAACCCATGGTGTTCTTCAGCATCCTCTTAATACTGTAAGGAAAAAGATAATTTTGTAAGTACTTGTACACGAATACGTGTCACTTTATGAGTATGTGTTGTATGAATAGTATATTCAAGTCAAGTAAGATAAAAATACTTACCTCTCGACGACTCCCTCATCTTCAATTCAAGTAGCTATTAGTTTGATTTCATGTAAGGTACTAGAACCTCTATAATCTAATCAGAGATCACACACCAAGTTTATTATAAAATTCGTAGTAGATTTCGTCGTTCAAGGAAAATGGATTACCCCTACTTGGTAATGGATTACCCTTCTATACATCCTTCTTCGATGGGAACTGTTGTGTTTTCAATTCCTGTCATTGTTTCCGAAGCATCTATGCTTTGTAACGCTTCCATTTTAATCATAAAAGTGGCAAATTAACACAACTTGAGTATTGAGTAAATTGACAGGAATTGGATATTTAAAATATTTTGTTTACATCAAATGTCATTTTCGATGATCAGCTGTTGAGAATCGGCCATTTTTTATTTTATAGAACGGCTAAAGTAGGGTCTTGGCCTCTATAACTTTATAATAGGCTTATAGAACTGTTTAGCGCTAAAATGCTGTTATGAATACCATTTTTTGACGTTTTCCTTTTAGTGGGTTTATAGAACACTTTATCTGTTCCATAACTTTTTATGAATAAGACCGTTAATGTTGAGGCACACTGTTGTTCATTTAGCCCGAATTTGAGACATTGCGTGTTAATAATAATATCAATAAACCCGGCAAGTTGTTGGAGAGTGGCGACCTCACGGACCTGAGTCCTTCGGAGGGGAATTGTAATCTATCCCCTGCCTCTGGCTTGCCTTTATTGGCCGGCAGAATGCAGTGCTCAATCTGCGTAATAGCGGGGAAACTCGCTAACGTGATGGAGATGGAGAAACCAGCCAGGTAGCCAGTCCATCCAGATTCCATTCCATAGTCCTAGATTAGATTTCCACATTTTCCATGGTTCCTATGTATTAACCGGCGACCACCTCTGGGTAATTACCTGTGGTTACGCAGAGATGGATCCCGGCTAATGCGTCACAGTAAAACATTTGTATATTCTCTAAGGCCTCGTCCACGTGTTGGAACTGTGTAAGCCTTCCAAAGGACCGGGTTCTTTTTTGAATCCGAGAATTATGAAGGAGAAACATAATAATAATAATTAAGCTCTTTATTTCACAACCACATATTTACATTTTAATTGATGTTAGTCTTATATTAATGTTAGTATGTCATATTTTATATAATGCTAGTGTTAATACTGTGAGTTATATGATTCTAGAATGTGAACCCGTGTTTGGGTGAAGGCCTCCTCCTTCCATTCCTTTCTGTTTTTTTGCTGCAGTCGTCTAATTTATTTCCGAAATATATATAATTTTTGTCATTGCGTGTGAAGTAGCCGAAAGCCGAAGAAAAACAAATTTAAATAGATAAATATTTTATTTTGTCGAATTGTGATCGAACCCACAACCAGTCGTGCTTATAGTTACACGCTTGTGCCACGCCACGACTGGCCTAAACCTATAGGTATATTTAGATGAGTTAAAAGAAAAGAGAATTATTATAAAATTTAAAATATTTAATTCATTTATCTTACTTTTGTAAAAATAAAAATATTATTTATAATAAAAAAAACTTTAATTTATAAACTGCCGTATAAATTATACAAATAATAGATAAGCATAGAAGAAGAATACTAAGTAACGACCATAAAACATATATAATAATTAATAATACCTATATTATATCATTATGATATCATTGTTTATAATTCAACTCGAATAGAATATTATTTATTAGATAATGTACCAATGTAAAATCGTGATTGACACGTGCGAGGGCTTATAATTCTTAACGGAGACTAACCATAATTATATTCGTTTCTTTACTAGTTTCTTTACAAGCAACTTTAATTTAAGTAAGAGGAAATATTATTGAGTCGTGGTGCAAAGGTGAAAGCGTGTCTATAAATGCAACAGACTATGGGTTCGATTCCCACTCGAGGATATGAAATATTTCATATTTTCATTTCTTTGTTTTGCTGTCGCTGCGTTGAGTCCGCCACTCAACACGCAATGCCCTGCCGTGTGTGGGATACAATGTAAAGCTTATTTTTTGTGTTTTAGTGAAATTATATAAAAATTGGTTTGGTATCACCGGAATTCTAAGTAAGAAATTTAAAAAATTGTGTATATTTGTTTAATAACATTTTCGTATTATGGGTAATAATTATATATGATAAGAAAAATATATAATAGTAAGATAAAAAGGGACACGGACTGATCTCTGTACTGGTAATAGTATTGTATTAGCTTCACGCTGTATCCCGCACACAGCAGGGTAGGCAGAGAAAACCTAGTGTTAAGACACTCCGTTCCCCACTTTCTGCCGAATTCTGGAGGCATTGCGTGTTGAGTGGCAGAACTCAACGCCGCGCTTATCCACGACACCAGAGCGAAGAAATGGAAATATAAATTTAAGTAAATATTTCATTTCCTCGAGTGGGTATCAAACCCACAACCAGTCGGTTTTACAGTCACACTTCGTGCCACTGCGCCACGATTGGCCTCAGCCTGGTAATAGTACTAAAAAAATTGTAATTTTCACAAAAAAAAACAAACTTCTTCAATTTCAACCGGATCCCATAATCAGAACCTATCCTACCTATCTTTGAAGTGTATTCAAATAAAAAAGAATAATCGGATTCGGCTGCCGAGGTATTGTGTTATTCGTCTATTCATCGCGCTCATACCTAATGCTAACTTAAGACTTATATTATTTTATAATAGATAGTATTGTTAGAAATGGACCAAAATAAAATGGGACCACATGGGAAGCACTAGCTTTCAAATAAAAAAAAAATATTTAAATCGGTTCACTCAGTCAAAAGTTCTGACGTAACAAACATTAAAAAATATAGTAAAATTAATAATCTCCTCTTCATACGGAAGTCGGTTAAAATAATAGATGCTCTCTCGCTGCGCCACTATGGTCACATAGATGGTTAATCTAGTTTATACGTCACTATTTCCAGGATATATATACGCTATGGGGTATAAGCTTTCTCCAAGGATCGACAATGGCTTATACATTGTATGTATACATTTTTAAGGATATTACGAGATCCTTCAAAATTGCAAAGAAACCAGAAACGAAGAATACTTCATATTTTCACGTGGAGAAAAATCTTTGACATTATAATGTGTCCCAATTAATCAAGCCCCATTTGTTACTTTTAAGTCTTATTTTTTAGAGACCAGTCGTGGCGCAGGGGCACACAGTGTGACTGTAATGCGACTGGTTTTGGATTCGATCTCCACTCGAGGAAATGAATGCAATGGTGTCTAGGCAAAGCGCGGCGTTGATTCCGCCACTCAACACGCAATGCCTCCATCCCTGCTCCAGAATTTTTGTGAAAGTGGGGAACAAAGTGTCTTAACACTAGGTTTCCTCTGCCTACTATACTTTATGCGGGATACAGCGTAAAGTTGGTTTGAACTATTTTTTAAACCATTAGGTGATATAGGGACAACACTTTGAAAATACATAGTATGTATTTTAACCATATTTAGCATTTTCTCCTTCACCCTAGAACTAAGAATCAAGTAAAGTACAACTACCACGTGCATGATGGCTATCATCGGTCAACGATTATATTGGCGTCTACGTGGAGACTTCACTGGTGCTAGAAATTATTAATTATGCGTACTTTTTAATAAAAACATTTTTTTTTTGATGTAAGTACATTGATTTTGGAAAATTACATGTATAAAGTTTACACCACAAATTAGAAGACCGTGCAGAGACCACCACAGCGCTTGGCGCTACGTTTTCTCTCGCTACCTGCTAAGAAAGAAGCGTTAAGCTTAAAAATACATTTAAATGTGGGTTGGACTCGCCCACCGAGGGCTCCGTACCAATTTGAAGATTGTAAGTCAATGACGACTAATAAAAATTAACAAACGAACTTGTAAAAATTGTATAAAATAAAGTAGAAATATAAGTTTGTAAAGTTTTTTTTTAAAATTTTCATTAAGTTTCTACTTCGTGACTAATTTCATTGCTGTAGGTCTACGAGAAATAACATATAGGCTTTTATTAGGCAGCGAATTTCATACAAATTGTAGCAAAATTAATGCATAAATGCTTGTATTTTGTGCTTGCTTTGAGTTAAAAGCTCCATTTTTCTGTACTCAAAAGAACCTTTGACCTGAACATTCGATATATATTTTGCCTTGGAATACAAATAAAAGGGAAAAATCTGAAATGTGAAAATTTATGGATATTTAGAGGCCGGTCGTGGCGCAGTGGCACAAAATGTGACTGTAAACCGACTGGTTGTGTGTTCGATCCCCACTCGAGGAGATGAAATATTTACTTAAATTTATATTTCCATTTCTTCGCTCTGGTGTCGAGTTAAAGCGCGGCGTTGAGTTCTGCCACTTAACACGCAATGCCTCCGGAATTCGGCAGAAAGTGGGGAACGGAGTGTCTTTCACTACATTCCCTCTGTCTACCCTGCAGTGTGCGGGATACAGCATGAAGCTGATTTATTTATTTTTTTATGGATATTTAAAAAAATACATTACAAACTTATAATTATTAAAACACGACGTGTATGCATACGACCGCAAAGTTAAAGTTAAGTTAAGGTAAGTAAAGTACAATTAAACACATAAACTTACTAACTGACAAAAAAATTAAAAATATTGTTTTAGGTTAATATTGAATATAATGAAAAATGCCTCGTTAGGACACAAGCATGTGGTTATAGACGTGACAGCTTGTAGATTCGTTTTTCACTCGAGAAAATGAAATATTTAATACAAAAAAATTCTGCTGAGTGGTTTTTTAGCTTTTATAAAATCGATATGTTAACCAACCCTATATTTATTCTTAGGGTTCCATACTTCGAAAGGATAAAATGCAACAATTATAGGATCACTTTGTAAGGCCTATTTTCTCAGGGACACTTGAATTTATCGAGCTGAAATTTACATAAAATACTCAGGTCTATTAAGCCCGAGTATTTATATCAAATAAGTCTCTTGGAGCTATGGAAAAAGCAAATTTCTGAGCCAACGCAATCAAAAGATGCAGTCGTTTATGTCGCAAATTTACGCATTTTTTCGAAACCGCAAGGAAATGAAAACCTACAGCATAATTTCCGTGAACTCAGAATCTTGAAATTTGGTATGAAGCCGATAACAAGATGACGAAAATCGTAAATTTTTAGTTACATCGTATAATAAAAATGTTTTTAATAATTTTAAAGATACTACATTTCTTAGGTTAGGTGTTAACTCGCACTTAGCCGGTTTCTTTTATATCTTTCATGTACAGAATTGACTTTATTATCCTTTTATTATATACAGATATTTTCATGTCGCTGTCTGTGTCTAGTGTGGAAGCAAAGTGCGACATTGAGTTCCACCACTCAACACTCCTCGCCTCAAGGATTCGGTAGAAAAGAAATGGAGTGTCTTAATACTAGGTTCCCAGATTCCATCTGTTACTGTACTATGTGTAAAAACCGTTGCAATATATAAAAAAATACTCACAAATACATCGTCAACACAACCGAAAAGGAAAAATTTTGAAAAATGATTTTCACAGAGAGCCTTTATGAAGGCAGAAGGCAAAAGGTGTCGGATGCGTCACGTCGCGTCGCGACACAAAGTCGCGCCGTCGCGTCGCCTCTCCCGTCGTGCAACCACCCCGTGATCGTAGTCTGTAATAATCTCCATAGTCCAAGAGTTTGCTGACCTGCTCTGGTTGTATTTAATTATAATGGTAAGCTTCCCCTAAATATATTGTCAATTCATTGTTTTATAATTAAAGGCTTGTATTTCAATTCAAAGATTAAAATTAAAAATTAAATATTTTCTAAAAGTAGATTTATGTGGACTTGTATAGATAATATGCGCAATAAATTTTATTTATATGTATATACCTAATCTTTACTATATAAATTTGAATACTTACAGTAAGTATTCAATTTATCAATCTAGTTAATTAACATTGATAAATGTAATATATAAAATACTTTATCTGAAGCTAAATGCAAATAAGACATCAATAAGTTAATTAACATTGATAAATGTAATATATAAAATACTTTATCTGAAGCTAAATGCAAATAAGACATCAATAAGTTCTTATCAATTTATTATAGTAAAATTAAATAGACGTATCTTATCAACTCTCTCTGAAATCTGAAATTGAAATGTAAATTCGCTTCTGGAAAACTTCTTAATCACGGGTACAGAATAATGTAAAGATTTATATCATTACCAAAATACTAGCGTCCAGATCGCGGCTTAGCCCGCGCGTTCACGCACGCTCATGAAAGTATTCATGTTTTTATTTGAAGGTATTCATTTTTCATTTCCTTGGGTGAAAATTGAACCCACAACCTATTGCTTTTACCACACTTACTCGTGCCTCTGCAAATACTTAACTATTACCTAACCAAGAAATTTAAAAAATCTAACTAACCTACTACACAAATTGGCGCCGCTCAAAAAAAAAAAAAGAATTAATAATAACACCGTTAATTTTGTTACCGAGATCTTCTCTCTTTACTTAACATACTTCCCCGAAAAAAACACTTTTTCTAACATTCACTTATTCTAATATTTTAGACCGTCCTTGACATGCTTAATGGTATTGAGGATACTGACTCACATCAAGAATATTCTTCTGTATATCTGGCTTTCAGATTCCATTTCTTTCAGAACTGGTCCTTGGTGAAGGTAAAAAATCAAATCAGCTTTACGCTGTATTCCACACGCAGCAAGGTAAGCGAAGGGAGTGGTGGACCTCAACGCCGTGCTTTGCTTTGATACCAAAACGAAGAAATAAAATATAAATTTCAATAAATATTTCAACTTCTCGAGTGGAGATCAAACCCACAACCAGCCGATATTACAGTTACACTTTGTGCTCCTGCACCACGACTGGCCTCTTTAGTGAAGGTGAGACTTATAAATCTTGGAATGTCCATAGCATTGGGTGTTGATGAACAGAGTATAAAGCAATTGGTGGAGGAGTGTTTTGTTTGGTGGCAACAAGAGGTGCGTGCGGGCGTTTTTGGAATGATAAAACTCAAATAGACTGTAGATCACCAAATACATATTGCTGATGACATACCAGATGCACCACCCACGTTCGTCTTAGAGAAAAGAGAACTGACGTAGGCCTGTGGTACTTACTACTCGTGGAAACTGCTTCCTCCTTGTCTTGGTTATAGTTCGAGAAGATTCAAGGTTTTGCCTGTACAATTATGGACGAAGTTATCAATATACGAAACTATCAGAAGCATATTATGAAAGATGACATTATCGACATCTGTCAGAGACCTGGGGAGTCCCTCACACATATTTTCTCTGTTTGTTCTCATCTTGCTAATAGTGAGTATTTGCATGGAGACAATAAAGTTGTTAAAATAATACAGCAGCAACTTGCTCTTCAGTATGATCTTGTGGCATTGGAAGTGACCGCCATTCTAAAAGTACAATCCCACGTCTGTTCTTGGAAATAGCTGAGCTTTGCTCTACTAGGTTCGGTCTATTATTACTGACGGGTATATTGTTGCCAATAGACCGGATATATAACTAGTAAACCAAATGACGCGCTACGCATTAATTGTTGACATTAATGACAATCTCGTGCAGACCGAAAAATAAAAAAAAATCTAAATAAGGGATGTCAATGTGATTATTATTGTGCCGATAGTGGTTTCTGTTAACGGTTTAATAGATAAAAGCCTCGATCAACATCTTAACAGCTAAACGATAGTTTAGCTGTTGGATCAAGGATCGGAAAGGCCATTTTACTTGAAACAAGGTATATGAGTATTGTCAGTAGAGGAGGAGAGGAGCCCTAACCACAGGCGTGGACCCTTGTATCACCGTCGGAAGTGTGTTTTTATATTTTTAAATGTATTTTTTATGTAAAAATATAAAATTTATAATTTTTAAATAATAATAATATATTGTTTCTAATCGTATATATTATGTACAGAGTAAAAGAAAAGTTAATAATTTATAAAGTAGTTATATAAGTAAAAGAGACAAAGTTGCCTCTTGTCATCTGATTTACATAATATATTTTATTCAAATTATGTATATTCCACGTGTATGCTATGCTAATTAAAAATATTCTACCGCCGCCTATATACTATAGATTACATTTTTTTATAGTTTTTATTACTATAGTAGTATTCATTATAAGAAAATTTTAAAAAACATTACCCCAATAATTTAAATTTTATCTTTTATAGGGATATTAAAAATTGTTTTCTTTTTGTTAATTTTTATTGCCCAACTTTCTCTAGACAATCATAAGTGGAACGGAATCGTTGAGAAATCATGACGTGCACAGTACGCTAAATATTATGTAACACTATGAAAAAAAAAATGAAAAAAAAAAAACCATGAAAAATTTTTGAACTTTAGTAAGTAACTATATATATATATATATATTAAGTTAGTGAAATTAAAATTACGCACTCTTTAAATGATATAATTAGTTACTGAAACTCTATGGGTTTACCGGTAGGCGTTCCAGGATAGAAGCCTCTTTCCAGTTTTATCGCCGTGGTCAATTTACATAAATAGATACTTTTTTAATCTAGAACATTCTGCCGGATTTTTTATTCAAATTGTAAGAAACATATGTTTAGAGACATAGAAGAAACATATGTTTGGAGATTGTAAGAAACATATGCTTATACTGTGTAAAATAAAATTTACGTGGGAATTGAACTCTATTATAATATTTTTAACTATGTTAAATGTGGATGGAGGCAATTTGACTTACCTACCGATACATGAAAGTATCATCTGCTCAGGACAGT
>OU860795.2:4915000-5196124 GCA_917862395.2 Heliconius sara | reverse complement strand
TACGCGACTCTGAATCCAACCTACAACCTACAACAGTCACTTGTTTGTGCCCCTGCGCTACGAGTGGCTTCAATATACATTAATACCCGTATTTTGTAGATACTGTCTAGTTGAATATTACATGACTTGAAATTATGGTGCGGGATACTTTTAACTTTTAAGAAATATTGTAACCGTTATTTTCTGTTTTGAAAAAAAAAGCTTACTATAAAAATCGACTCAATATTATTCATATTGATATGAAATATATAAAAATGTCGTATAATTTAATTAATTCATAATTACAATTAAAGTTCTAAAGAAGACCCTGGATGAAATTTGGCTCTAATAAATACTAGCTCCCGCTTAATGCGTCGGAGAGGAGATTTTTAAACGCAACTGAAAACCAACGACGATTGAGACTTTACTCAGACATCATTAGTAAAGTAAAACTTTTTGCTACTCTGTACGTTAAAGACCGTGTAAAATGGAGTAAGCTGAGCAGGGAGGCAGACCCTGGCAACATGCTCCAGAATTATTGCCAGGAGGAAGAAGAAAAAGAAGTTTTAAAAAGATGAAAATGGTATGATTTAATAGATTCAGCTGCATCATTCCCTCTCTGAAAATTCCGTCAGTTTTGGCTATATGAGAGCTGAGTTATGAAAAGTTATTTAAAAGTGGGGTTAACTTTACAACACAATTTCTATAAAATTAACAATTGGTAATTACTGAGAAAAAATCAGTGAAAAAAAGCAGTAGTCGCCGAAAATATTAAACAAAAAGCATCGCTCGAATTGAGTGCAGCAAAAAATGCAAAAATCATTAGACAAGGTTTCAATGTCGATCAGCTGTCATTTAAAATATGATTGATTTTAATCGATTCAAAATGTATGGTGGACTCTTTGTTTTTTCAATAATTAATTGCCATTCTCTTCATTTATGTAATGTGTAATGATATGTACTAATAAGTAACGCACTTATTAGTACATATCACATAAATATAACACATATACATTATATTATAACACTTAGACGGAATTAGTCAATATAATCATGTCATAAGCAAATATTTTATTTACATTGCACTGTAATCGATTATTTATATCGATTAAGGATCTAAAACTATTCTACTTATTTTTCTCTGCTTGTATCTAGAAGCAGGAAAAATGAGAAAAACAATTGACAATCTTGCCAACTGAACTGTTTTTTGGTATTCAAAAATTTTCAAAAAAAGTAAATTTTTTTAGACTATATCTCAATTCTTTTCTTTACATTTGGGCCCCATTATTTTCCGTTTCTTTTATAAAATACACTACCATAATACGTTCAAATATATACACTGTATATAAAATAGCATTTCAGCGTTGCCATAACAACGTATATACGTTGTTGTGGCAACACGCACTGTACGGGTCAATTGGGTCTCGAGTAAAAATTAATCTACGCGGGTGGTTTCTGTGTTTTCTGTGATAATATAACAATAACATTAAGCTGTTATCATCTCCACTGGAGGCAAGAGGTCTACTATTAGCTGTTATTTGTTTAAAACAATTTGCACGAATGTTTTGTATGTACACGTCAATGTTTATTTAATATTTTTTGTATGTTATCTACATATTATTATAATTATGCTGTAAACAATATTTTACAGTGTTTTGTTTTTTTTTTAAATTGCCGTTGTGTAATTTAAAGTGTTCGTTCAGTTGATTTAATGAATCTTATTACTAAAGCGATATTGATGTATTGGGATAAGAAAATAATAAATATATTATTAATAATATTAATTTGGAACGATGTAATTTCTTTAATTATTAATAAGATTTTTAGTTAATTTTTAAGATACATTTTTCATATTATTTAATCCGATTTTTCTATATAGTATAATAGCGGTCCTTTCGCGGCTTTGCCCTCCATCACCTATAATTCTTATATTATGCTGCATTTGCCAACAGATAAATTATATAATTTATACATTCAATCATGAAAAACTTATTTTCGCTAATTTTGAGAATCGTGAACTAGTCATCGGCGGCAAGAACGCTTCCCTCGAGTCTAGTCTTGACCGTAAACTGAGTGTTGAATTATGTTAATTTTACGTTACTTCAAAAATTATACGTCCAAATTACACGCTATAAAGGCCAAATATTATCTTCATAAAATTTCCTTTATGATGGAATAACTTTAACTCATAAGTTTCAATATCTTCGTCAAATGAAAAACGCTGCAATATCACCTTATTTTGGAATTTTCAATGACTTTTTGATTTATATGTTGTCTCGCGGACTTTACTTTTGAAGTAATGAAACTGAATGTTTTGTGTTTTGGTAGTGCAATGTACTTACATATATTCAATTATTTTTGCAGCGCACGCAGTTAGAGAAATTCGATGATGCTTATTATTATTGTTATTTCATTATTTATAGCTAACTAAGAATTACATTCTAATATTATATAGCCTATGGCACTCCTGATAAATGCAGGTTTCATACAAAATAAAAAAAATGTAAATCTGACCATTAGTTCCAGAGCACTTAGCGCTTAAACAAACAAACAAACTCTTTCGCTTTATTATACTATTTCAGATTTAGACTATTGTACAATCACACAAACTATTCACAATATTGTTATTTATTTAATGCTTACTGGCGGAACTCAATCAATGTAATATGAAACTATCAAATATTTCATTTCCTGGAATCGAACCTGTCACGTTTACAGCAGGCTTGAGTACTGCGCTGACCTTATTCATAACATTATTATTCTAATAATTTATTTGGGTAATCGTTTTGCTTCTGCGGTCTCTTCGTGTACAGTGCGCCGCTGAGTTGCGCAATCTTAAAAATAATTATTAGAAACACCTTAACTAAAGTCCATGTGATATCAGATATCCTAAGAGTTAGGGTAAAATCTTTGTCGTCTGACTGTCTACAACCAATTGAAACTACTATACCTTTTATTTTTATAAGCAATATAGAAAAATATTTTAACATGTATGTTTGGTAATATTGTATATATATTGTGCCTGTATGTAAAACTAATTGTAATATGTTCATATATTTGCTAATCTATTACGTATGAATATAAATACGATTTTTTACTTGTTAATTTAGTATATACCTTATTAAAAAAAAACAGCTTCACAGTGTATCCCGCACACAGCAGTGTAGGCAGAGCGAACCTAGAGTTAAGACACTCCGTTCTCCACTTTACGCCGAATTCTATTTACCTTAATTGAATAAATTAATTTAGCTAAACAAAACCAAACATAAAGTCAGGGTATGTCATTAGTATCATTTGTAACAATTTTTTTTTATTTATTGATCGAGGTATCAGTTATCGCTTAAACTTTAGCCCCCACCTTAAATACAAGGAATCACATTTTCTTCTTATCTTATATAAGCATATACTGTAGTGAATGCTTATGTTTATAGTATTATTATCACATCATGGTACATCCGCAATTTTAATGTCATAGAAGTCAATTAAATTATAAACATACTACGATTAACAAATAAATCTGGTAACCAAGTGAGAGTCATTTGTAATATTTGAAATATTTCAACAGAAAATTCAATTGATTGAAATGATTTAAATTCGGTATTATATCATGTTTTTTCACACTACACACACTGTCACAAACCAGACATGTAGGGAGAGCGGCTACCAAAATACTTATTTTGCTCAGAACTAGAGGACGGAAGATGAAAGTGTCATGGACAATTCCTCTCGGTTTCGGTTTAAGGATGTATAGAACTGTTCATGAAAAGGTGTTATTTTCAGTCATCTTCGTCGCCTTGTTAAAGAAGCTTGCGCCATTGGCTTGTTTAAAAGCAAGTTGATGATTACGAGGAGCATAGTCGAGCAAATCTTGACTCTAAGGAATATATTAAAATCTGTCATTCGTATGATAAAAATATATAAAATTGTCATATTTTTCTGTCATCAATGTGCTTGTCCTGTGTGCAGGCAGGAATTTGCGATGAGAGACTAAGACTGTGAAGTATGAGTACCTCGAATATTGTACGCCCTGTTTCTGGAGAGAAAAAAGGTAATTTTACATAGTAAATATAATATGATTTTTTTTAGGTTTACCAGAGCATAAAAATAATATCACCCTTGATCAAATAAAAACAAGCAAAAATAGTTTTTTGTATGTTTAGAAGAATTTTTAGTCTAGTATGATGTATTACTGTAGTGCCATTATACAAACAAATACATCGTTAACGTTATTGTTTTTAATTAAAACAGCAAGCGAAGCGATCAGTGGGCGCAGCACTGTTAAACAATTAAACAGAAAGAATTTTGCTTTCCAATATATTCAATCCAATATATATTAGTTGTATATAAAAATATATTACACTGCGAAAAATTTTAAAATACTGTTACTATTATAGATTGCTTTATGATGAAATGTGAAAGAAGACTAAATAGTAAGAAGACTCTAAGAAGAATACTAATGTCACATACTTGTCTTTGTCACTTTACTTTACTAAAGATTTCATTACAATTTCATTAAATGAATTTCTTAATAATGTTGCAGACTAGACTAGCAGAAACAAAATTTACGTACATACTTGTATTTTAATATATTTTTATGAGGCCAAAATTGACTATATAAATAATTTGGGCCCTATAAAAGGCCAGTCGTGGCGTATTAACAGAAAGTGTGACTATAAAATCAACTGGTTGTGGGTTCGATCCCCACTCGGGTAAATGAATTTTTATTTGTATTTATATTTTCATTTATTCGCTCTGGCGTCGAGGAAAGGCGCGGCGTTGAGTTCCGCTACTAAAGACCCAGTGCCTCCAGAGCTCGGTGGAAAGTGAGGAATGGACTATCTTAACACTTATCTTTACACTAGGTTCCTCTGCCTGCCCTGCTGTGTGTGGGATACTAAGATTTTCATAAAAAAGTATCCTTAATGAAAACATTCTGAAATCTTACAAAAAACATGACATTACTCTGTAATGGATATAAAACACGACCGACAACCGGGTGTCTTCAAAAATTCTAGTCTGTGAATACTTTATAAGGCAACTTTCAGTTTGTATACTCTTCCTGCGGTGTAAAGCTGAGCTTTATTATTCCCATATCAACCGTTGAAAGCTCTGGATGAACGTTAAATAAAATTGAAATATAAAACAAAAGAAATAATAAAATACGTATACTTGACCTATGATGTATATAGTAATAGGTCCATAATATCTGTTATCTTATTTACAATATCGAATTTGTTGAACATTTAGCTGATTAGATTTTTTATTATAATGATTAAGCTGTGTTTTTTTTTGTTGTTAATTAACCTCTTATATCTATTGTGTTAATGTTACGCAACTCGCGTATGATGTAACTATGAGAAATTTTAATATGACCAAATAGAGTATAAAAATGTTATATAATAGTTTGAATTTCAACATAATAATGAAATCCACTTTATTTTTAAAACAATCGACATTAAATTACATATTATAGATATGCCTTTACTTGAAACCTTATTACTTAAAAAATGGCTGTTAAACAAAACAAATCGTATGAATCTGTAAATCGTTTTTTTTTATGGAAAAGACACGGCAAAGGAGCGTTCAGGTCACCTGATGGTAAGTGATTACCGCCGCCCACGGCCCCGTGCAACACCAGAGGAGTTACAGGTGCGTTGCCGGCCTTTAAGACGGGTTGGGCACTATTTGATGCCCGCCCGGCATTATCTGATGCGAAACGTAGTGGCATAAAGCCACTACTTCACGCCGGTTTTAAATGCCGGCGTCTGGTAATGATCCGGTCGAGTCTGCCCATGCGTGTTGCGATTGCTGGCGTCGTGACTCTACCACACGTCCTCTAGTCGCCTCTTACGATACCACCAGTACCAGGATGATTCTATTCTAGGCCGGCATCACACGGCACATAAAATTCTTGATTAGTTATTGACAATATGTTATTACAAAAATCTCGAAAACTTGATTTATTTGTTATAAATACTAGTACCTATTATATATAGCGTCTGTACTGTAAACGATGGCTGTTTCAGCATAATAAGTCATCCCGTAATTCCAATTTAAAAAAAGGAATAATTGTCATTTCTTCTCTGTGATAACAGAGTAAACAGTGCTTTGATGTCACGAAAATTGGGCGGTGGTACATGGGGAACATAATTCCTTAACACTGAATTTTTCCATGCCTTCTTCACCAAATGTGGGAGATTTTCTTTTATTTTTATTGTTAGAACAAAAATTATACTTAACGAAATCGCAAAAAAATATATAACTTCTAAAATCAAATACACAGTAAGCACTTGTATATATGAGAGTAGTCAGAGGGAACCTCGTGTTACGACACTCTGTTTTGCCAAAAATCAATGTCGCTTTACGTTGTTACCGTGAAACGACAATATTAATAAATATCCCCGATGGAACCCACAACCGTCGTTTTACAGTCACACGCTTGTACCACTGCGCCACGATGGCCTCAGTATATTGTTATAATATTCAAATAGTAAATACTTAAGACGTTTGTATTCAACAAACATTCACCTGTAACAATCACATCCCCCTTACAAGGAAAAATAAAAGAAACCCACTGTTGTCAAAAACATGTAGTGTCCCGCAGGGTGGGGTCGTTCACCCCGCGTATATTAGGCTTAGCGGGGACTTTGCAGTTTGGAAATCGATTAATTTGCGAAAATAAAGATACAAAGTTTCCTTGTATTGAACTAAGAAAGTTTTTCTACCTTTTTCGCGTACATTATCGTTAAGTTCAATACATTTTATTGACTTTATATGGGCGTTAGTAGGAATTTCGATATATATTATATTTCGATATATATACGTTTTTTTTAGTTTCACGCTGTATCCCGCATGTAGCAAGATTGACAGAGGGAGCCTAGTATTAAGATAGTCCGCCCTTATCTTTCAGTGGCGGAAATCAATGCTGCGTTTCGCCTCGACACCAGAGCGAAGAAATGAAAATATTAAATATTTAATTTTGTCGAGTGGGAATCGAACCCACAACCTCTCGCGTTTACAGTCACACGCTTGTCCCTGCATCACAACTGGCCTCTAACAAAATATAAGTCTATTTGGCGAATCTATAAGTCGTTTTCACCGTAGTGTAAAATGAAGAATATATAAATAAATAATGACTACACTATTTTTTAGAGTATGTTAACTTATTTTTTATAGTCACGGGACAGGTAAAAGGGGATGTAACGTCGAACGATATTCATTTCTTGTTTATGTCCTACTGGAAGTATTCAGTTTGGATTGCAACTTTCCTTCAGCGTCTTTTGAAGCTTAACAGCAGACTTTTCCATTCAATTTATGTAAACTTAGAGAAAAAAAATATATAACATTATAAGAAACCATTGTGGTGCAGTGAACGGACTGATTTAGGTTTGATCCTCGCTCGGGTAAATGATTATATTAAAATAAAGCTTCACGAAGTCAGTCGTGGCGCAGGGGCACAACGTGTGACTGTTAAATCGACTGGTTATGGGTTCGATCCCCACTCGAGAAGTGAAATATTTATTTTCATTTATATTTTCATTTCTTCGATCTGGCGTCGAGACAAAGCGCGGCGCTGAAAGTGGGGAACGGAGCGTCTTAACACTAGGATCCCTCTGCCTTCCCGGCTGTGTGCGGGATACAGCGTGAACCTGATTTGATTTTGTTTTATTATGCTTCACCATTCAAAGGGCATTGTATCTTATTCTCGTTTTTATAAAGTTAAATGTACTTAAGTATACAATAATAGTATACAAATAAACATAAAGTTGTGTAAAGTAAATGAATACCAGGTTTAGGTTCGCTAGTCCAAACAATTTGAGTAAATACTATTAAAGAAATTCTTGATTAGATATTTTAAATAAGAAACCTTTGTACAAGAAACAACAAGAAACAGGAAAAGATAAATAATGAATAAATACAACCCCACAGTTTTAGTCTATCCGCGTCAGTGTTGAACATTAAAATTAAGCTTGAAAACAAATTATTAGATAATATAATACAATTTTCTATAAATAGGCCAAGATTTTTTTAATAAAAATCACTAATAACATAAAGAACTAAGAATAAGAGATTTTTTTTTCTTCAAACAATGTTTTTTACTTAATAATAACATTTTAATTTTTTTTTATTTAAAAAACAATGTAATCAAAGTAAAAAAACTAATTTAAAAGAGCTGCTCGTTAAAATTAATTAAATTGTCAGAAGTCGTACGATATAAAGGTAACATACTCGTATACGTGTAGGTTACTAGACGTATAAGGACAAAGGGCATAAGGTTTTTCCCCCGAGACCAGGGATCCCCATCCCATCCCTAAATAAATACTCTATTACTGACATACCTCACTTTGACCTTTTAGAAACATTCGGTATTATTTTTTTAAATTGCGTAAACCGTTTCGTATCACACAGATACAGTTTTTTTTGGTAGTGATGAAATATATATATTTTTTTGTACATACACTAAGAAAAATGTAAATAATCCTTAATCCGATCGTTACTTTGAACTATGTATATTTTGGAATTGTGTTTATTTACTAGCTAGTAAGATTAAAAGCGGCGTTAGGTTCCATCAGTTCCGGAATATCTTTTGAATATAAATATACTTACTTCTCTCATTTTAGTCTTAAACCCTAATCGGTCACTTTATTATTAAGTGTGGGATATATTATGTGCTTAAATAATTTAAGTTTTGCTCATGCTCTGGCGAAGTTACCAACTGGGTTATAGAATACAAAGTTCCTTTATTAATTACTTACCTTCATCCTGTATCCCTTTCGGGGTAGCCAGAGAGAACGGAACCTCTGCATACCTCTTTCGCCTCATCCACTGTCATCAACCTCTTCATACATGCCCTCCGGGGGGTCCTTATGCTTTTTACGTGACCTTCCTCCAGTATCTTTAACACTGTGTTTTTGAAGGTCGACTGAGGTCTCACCCTACAACTCTTTCCGCTCCTTTTTTCTTCATTTATCTTTTTTGCTATTCTTTCATCACTCATTCGTTCGACGTTCTCATACTACCTGAACACGTTTTTGTTCTTTCTCTCCGTGAACTTCCTTTTTTATATTTATAAATAATATATATATTGTTCACTTGTTATTAATTTTGTGTTATAGCTGTGTTATGTTTAAGAGTTTTGTTATATTTTTTTATTGTTAATATTTTGAACGAATGAACCCAATTTTTTTTTTAAAGTAAATACGGGTACAAAAATTTTTCATTTTATGTCTTTATAATTATATTATTTTTACATATATTAACTTTAGTCTGTTAAATTTAAAACGAATACCATAAAACATCGTTTTAACAAAAAACGTTTTTCATTACAACTCTTCAAAGTTAAAAAGGAAACATCTCGAGCTAAAATTAAGCTCCCTGACAAGTTCTAAAATAACACGATGTTATCCAGTTAATGGGGTTTAATAAAAAACACCTGGTACTGAAATATGTAAGAGGAACGAAATGAATTTTGTAGACATTATGCAAAGTAGATAATCTCCCCAAAAAGAAAGTCATAAATAAGGTTAATAAAAGTGCCGTTACTTGAAATGAAATGAGGAACCTACAAAAGAAATAATAACGTTTTTCCTTACTGTTTCAAAGATGGAAATTTTTCTGCAAAGATGATATCTTTACCCATAACAAATCATACCATTGTCCTATGTGGGACCCTCGCTTTTTCCACTCCATAAAATTAAATATTGCGCTATGAAAAAATATAATTTTATTACATTTCATTTGTGAGTATAGCTATATAATTTTATTTATGAAACATTCACAGTGAAAAGATAACTTGATTTACAAAATAAACTTCAGCATTCAGTATGCTGTATTATTTTTGTTAATTTATTTCCAATTTATTGAAAATACAACTGTTATTTGATACATCAGAATATTTTAATTAACTTCTGTAATTCATGGGCCATTGTGGCAGCGTCTGTTGGCCGTTTATATTGGTCGTGGGTTTGATTATAACTTTAAAGAATAAATTATTTGCGGTGCCCTGGTCTTCTCTCCTATTATGCAAAAAAATATGAAGAAATTCTATAAAATTATATTTATCAGTTCTTCACTGTATCCCGCATATGGCAAGGTAGGTGTAGCAAGGAGTGTCTGAACACTAGTTTCCGTCGAAACTAGTGTTCAGACACTCCGTTCTCCACTTTGCACTGATTTTTACCAAATAATTGCTTATTATATTTATTTACTCTACAAATATAGTCTATATTATTATATTAATACTAAGTGCCAAGACAATTTTAAATAGCAATATCTTAACTATTAAAGTGTTGCTCAAGTTTTCCATTAGACGCTCTGTGCGGCGTCGACGGCTAACGATATCATCTTCTAATGCATATTGTGCCAACTTTCAGAGACTTCCTGTGAAACGTAGCGGGAAATGTTTTGTAAATTTAGTTAGTGATAATGCTGCAGTCAGCAGTGACGGTGTGGCTTCGTATAATAAAATATCGCCCCTATCGCTCCCCCTAGGACCCAGATGTTTGGCCGAACCGAGAGTAGATACTGCCATTTAGTCGGAGTAAACATACACCAATGGGCTTTTATACCCTTAACCTGTACACACTAAAACATTTGTTGTTTCGGCAACGATTTATCACGAGTTAGCTTGCTCTTTGTGTATGTTTTGCTATTCTGTTTTCATTATTAAAAGTCTGCTTATGCTTATACTATAGCTTCACGCTGTATAGCAGGGTAGGTAGAGGGAACCTAGTGTTAAGATACTCCGTTTCCTATTTGCTGCCGAACGCTGGAGGTATTGCGTGTTGAGTGATGGAAAAATTTTATTTCGTTAATAGTTATTTACATTTATATTTTCATTTCTTCGCTCTGGTGTCTAGGCAAAGCGCAGCATTGAGTTCCGCCACTCAATACGCAATATGTCTAGAACTTGATGAAAATTGGTTAACAGAGTGTCTTGACACTAAATTCCCTCTGCCTACCCAGCTGTGTGCGAGATACAGCGTAAAGCTGATTAAATTTTTTATTTTTTCATTTCGTGAAGTGGAGATCAAATTTACAAACAATTTGTAAGCATTAAATACATAAATCTCATGTAAGTGTCTATAAAATCTTTTTTGAGAAATAAATATCTTTAAACACAACCAATAGCGTTACAGTCACACACTCGTGCTTCTTCGCCACGCTTGGCTTATAATAATGGATAAATGGAGTATAAAGAAAAAAATATCTTACTTTTCTTAGATTTTTTAAGATTTCCCGATAATTTATACATTTACACATTTATAAAACTTCAGCTTCACGTTGCAGGATCCTGCACACAACAGAGTAGGCAGAGGGAACCTAGTATTAAGACACTCCGTTCCCCACTTTCTGCCGAATTCAGGAGGTATTGAATGTTGAGTGGTAGAACTCAACGCCACCATTTGCCTCGACACCAAAGCTAAGAAATGGAATTATAAATTTAAGTAACTATTTCATCTCCTCTCCATCTCATCACACTTTGTGCCACTGCGCCACTGCACCACTGGCCTCATTAATATAACTTAAATTTCGTATTTAATTAACTTAAACATATCTTGTATAATTCATGAAAGTATATTCAACATATAAACGCAATCCGATGTGATACCAGTATCTTCCAGAGCAATACAATCTCTCTATTTGCCTTCTCGCTACGAGGGAAACTTACTCTGAGTCGTGCAACGATGCCGTGCGGTCTGATTCGAGTCGTAATATCCTACTTAATAACGTATGTATGGAAATTCACTCATTATTACTAAAGTAAGAGTTCGTTTGCTTTAGTAGAATTATATGTGGGATTTTTGTTGAGTAAATTGTATTTATTGAGGAAAAATATGCAGTGTATATACAAAATCATTTGACATTTTTTTTCATTAAAGTAAGTTTTTTTATTTATATTGTAACATTTACAATGAAGTCTGAGCATATAGAGGGGGAACCTAGTATTAAGACACTCCGCTCCCCACTTCCCTCCGGATTCTAGAGGCATTGCCTGTTGACTGGTGGAATACCGTGCTTTGTGTCGACACCAGGACGAAGAAATAAAAAATATAAAATATTTTATTTCATCGGGCGGGAATTGAACTCACAGCCTGTCGCGTTTACAATCACACGCTTGTGCTAATATGCCACGATTGGTTTTGTTTTAAAATGTACCGCCAGATTTTTTTAAAACAAGATATCTCCTCTCTTTTAACTTTTAAAAATGGTGCCTTAAAAATAAACTACGTTCGTTCATCGACTGATTGTTTGATCACTTTGATCCAGAAATCCGGTAAAAATCAAAGGCACAGTACTATTGTTCGTTTACATTCATCCATCGTTCTCCAATTTGCCTTTAGGCTAAATAAATGGAAACTGTATAGTTGCAATTTATAGCAAATTTTACTACGTTTTGAATGTTTTTATCTTGGCAATCTCAAATATTAGTTTTTTTATCACTTAAATAAGGCCTTCTTTTACAGCATCTGATGATCGAAGATGCAAATGTCATTTGGGGTTTTTATAAGTCCTTTAGATTTAATTTCTGATAAGGAATATAAGAAACTAAAAAAAAGAAAAAGAACTAAAGAAAGCAACTAAATTAATTCTAAATAGTTGATAATTATTTAAATTTTAAAATATTTGAAAGGAAAGTCCTGTATATATCCAGATTATTCCCAAATATCTGTCAAAACAGATTCCATGAATTTTCTACTTTTTAACCTATCAGCATAATACGTGACACATAAATAAAATATAATTTAATATTTATTCCTAATTAACATAAAAATTATCAATATTTAGCTTGTCTAGGCGTAACGTCATAGGTAGTAAGATATTGTATAATTTTTCTCGATTGATCTGCGCCAATATCATGTTTTTAGTCCGCACACGAATGGTAGAGAAAGCCTCGGGCGTACAATACGCCAATTGTACTATATTAATACGAACGAATTTTCAATTTGTAATAAAACAATCAATTCAGTGAGTTGAGTGCTTAAAATAACTTAATGAAATGTATATTTTTTTTTGTTATTTATATAAATAACTATGTTGAAGTGAATATTTTTAATTTTGATCTTCAGTAATCTATACATAAAAATAATAGTGAAATGTTTGTCTGTGATTTTAAAATAATTGTGTTTTGTTAAGTGTATTTCTCTCTATCTTTCTATTTGTCTGAGCGTATCTCCGGAACAGCTGTTACAATTATTGGACTAATACGGAAAAAAATCATCATATTTTAAAATAAAATGAAATAAAACATTTATTTAACGATTTAGTAATAATAGAGTAGGCCGCAATTTTTAAATATAAAAGCAACCGAATCGAACAAACCACCTATCGCGTTTACTGTCGCTAATACGCTTGTACCACGACTGACCTCTTGGATAACATAAAGTCAAGAGTTTAATATGAGGTACAAAACATATCAACTTATATCGAAAGAATCATTCAGACAGAAAATATATAAAGTTTGAACCGACTGCCTTTATTTCAGCAAGAGTTCTGAAAGGCTAGGAGCACGTACTCTACATTATATACACTCGACAGTTCCAGGCACAAAGATAACGACTCCACAGGGTGTTATAATTAAATTATAAACTTTTGTTACCAGAGCCCCTGGATGAAGGGTCAACTTGCGCTTTAAGTAAATGCCGTATCGTAAAACTTTATTACGTGCCAAATAAAGGGGTTGCAGAATTTTACATTTGTTTCTCAAACGATAAGATTGTAAAAGCTGTTGTAACGAATTAATTATGGCATGGATTCGTTGTGTTTATTAATATGGACTAAGGTGCTTATCATATTATCGTATATGTTGTCAAAATTAACCAAATTATAATCTTTATTTACATAGATGATTTTTTCTCTATAAATAAAGATACAGCATTACTCTGTGTCCCGCATATGGAAGAGTAGGCAGAGGGAATATAGTGTTAAGACACTCCATTCGAAGCTTACAGAGAATACTTAAAATAAAGTTTTTTTTTCATTCTACCATTTTCTTAGGCGACCGAACAATATTATACATTTTTACATCACCTTTTCTCTATATAACCTTAATAGTAAACAAGATAAATTTCAAAACAAATTATAGAATAATGAAAACAGTTATTGTATCCATTAAATGTTAATTCAAACCTTGTACGCCTTTATAATTAGCCTAAATTATTTATTTTTATTTCTTCGGGCGTTTCATTTTAACTTTAATTAAGTGATAAGATACGGGTAATGATAAAGCTTATAGCTCTGGCATCTATGAACAAGGAAAAGGGGCTAAAGGTATTTGTTAAATTAAATCGAAAAAATCTTAAACAGAGATGATAATGTCATTAATATATATGTATATAAACTAGTTTTATATTTAAATATTTATATTGTTAAATCTTATACTTCTCCGAGCTTACGGCTATAATTCTGCGTAAACAGATGGAAATACGATTTTTTATATATTGCCTATATTTATTTATTTTATTGCCATGACTTTTTCATTTCTTTCCAGGACATTTCCTAGATATGAAAAACATTATATATTATAACATATCAGAGGCCAGTCGTGGCGCAGTGGCGCGAAGCGTGACTGTAAAACCGACTGGTTGTGGGTTCCAATCCCCACTCGAGGAGATGAAATATGTACTTAAATGTATATTGCCATTACTTCGCTCTGGTGTCGAGGCTAAGCGCGGCGTTGAGTTCTGTCACTCAACACGCAATGCTTCCAGAATTATATATATACGAAATAGACCACGAATCATCAAATATAATCAGACACTGGGACACTACACCACTATTGCGATAAAATAACGATCAAGTAAATACAATTAATATATCTCTCGATATATCTACTATTCAGTTTAAATTGTATTAATAGAACTAACCGACATATATTTTCTACAGTGAAGACGCTTATATAATTCAATTGAATGGAATTCTTCCAAAGCTATCCTCCGCTAAATACTGAAAAACTTTTCGTACGTGACTCCATCAAATACCGCCCCGTCGGCTTTTCTAGGTTTGTTTCATCTTACATTCCTTTAGTAGAACCAGTTTTATGGCTCATGAATTTAAAAATACATTTGCTGAATTTATAAGAGTTTTTAATATTATATAAGAAATAAAATCAAATATAAGGTGTATTTAAAGTACATGTATTATAATACATTTTTTTTACAATATATGAATGTATGATATATAGACTTAAGAATATAAAACCATTTAAAATTAAATTAAAAAATTAGCTTCACGCTGTATCCCGCACACAGCGGGGTATGCAGCGGGAACCTAGTGTTAAGACACTCCGTTCCCCACTTTCTGCCGAATTTTGGAGGCACTGCGTGCTGAGTGGCAGAACTCAACGCCGCTCTTTACCTCGACACCAGAGCGAAGAAATGGAAATATAAATTTAAGTAAATATTTCATCCCCTCGAGTGGGGATCGAACCCACAACCAGTCGGTTTACAGTCACACTTTGTGCTACTGCGCCACGACTGGCCTGGACCAATTAAAGTCAATTTAAAGTCTAAAACTCAATAAAATTGTCAAACATTTCATATCATCTAACACGCGGAAATCGCATAATATTCGATAAGCTATAAGAAGTATCTAACGAAAACCAGAAGGTTTATTGATTTATCGTAGCTCCTATGTCATGCTTTGAAAGTATTTCGCGGAGACTAAAAGGTGATTTCATTCGGATATCAGGTCAAGATTACGATCAGGTGACTTGGCAAGAAAGTTGCTAATAAAGTGTCTTAAATATCATACTGTATAGGTTTGGCCCGCTCCAGCCCATAGTAGCGAATCTTTTTCTGTCGCACGTAAGTATTTTTTTGGGTAACTTCGACTATAATTTATTGTACTAACAAATATATTAAACGAAATAAATGGAAACATGAAAAATAAGGTATGCTTCTACCAGTGAGCTACAAATATCAACATTTTATAAATGTTATTTCGCAGCAATACAACACAACGTTAGACTTTCTGTTAGAAAAAAAAACATGTTTCACATACAAATATCCTACGAATGAAAATCGAACCCACACAGAATTGTTTGTATTCAGTGCATAATTAATAGTCTTCTTGATTTTCAATATGGCAATCGTTTTATTGTATTTATTATATATATATAATCACAACGTTAGATCTTGTGAGATTAGAGAACGTGCCAAAGATAGTTCACAGTATTGCGTAACTGTTAAGATCAGATTAGATTCAGTCTGAGTACGGTTCACATGTAAAATATGGTTATTATTACTTATTATATTAAACACATTTTTGTATTCTTACTCTAGTACATTAAAACCATTTAATTTTTTTTAGTAGCGCAGGAACACAAGCTCGTGACTGAAACGCGATAGTTGTGAGTACGATTCCCATTCAAGGGATTCATTTATATTTATATTTCTTCGCTCTGGTACCAAGGCAAAAGCGCGACATTAAGTTCCGCAACTCGCAATGCATCGATAAAAATAAAGAGGAAAATCTGTCCAAAGCAAAAATCGATCGCTCAGTAAAGAAACGATATTTTTTATATAAATATAGGTAAAAGTTTGATACATAATTCGATGAAGTAATTAAAAGTTTTGTAGTGATGCAGCAAACCCAGTTTTATTTTTAAGCCGAGATCGTGATAAATGAATCTAAGCCTGCACCATAAATTGGTTGTTTTGTATAAAAAGTACGTACTATACAACAAATAAATTGGTTTGTTTTATATACAAAGTAAATAGTAGGTACGTACTTTTACAAAAACAAATAAATTTTGAACAGATACAAGTTCTCTGGGAATAATTTGATCAGTTTCGCAATTTACAATTCCCGTTTCACGTTTAACTTTAAACGTTAATCTCAATAGTTGTCGTATATAGCTTTATCAACCTTCTAGTGGTGTAAGAATGAAAGTTTTAATGTCCCTTGTACATGTAGTTGCTTCTTAATCCAATCGTGGTCAATCGTGGCGCTTAGGTTGTGGATTTGAATCCCACTCGAAGAAATGAAATCTTTGATAATTTAATTTCCTCCCTCGACGCGGCGTTGACTTCCACCACTTAATACGTAACGCCTCCAGAATTCCACGAGAAGTGGAGAATGGACGTGTCTTACTGAGAACGGAGTGTCTTAACACTAATTCCTAAGTTTCCTTTACCTAACTGTTTATTTTATAATTCTTCTAATATAAAATACTAATTCTAATATAATTTGTTATCTAATATATTTTTTTTTATATTCGATGCTGATGGTACAATTGCATATAATAATAATCAAAGCGTAATTAACTAATAATGGCAGCATTATTATTTCACTGTAACGATCTGCAATCTCGACGTCTTGTTAATGATGTACCATTAATACCTTAATAGCTTTAGAAATTATATATTTTATTTTGTTTAAATATTATATTACCTTAACTAGAAATATCATAATTTCTTTATAAAATTTCAACTGGTTTTCTTTATAGTATTTAAGTATTTTTTCAGCTTCACGCGATATCCTTTACTTTACGCAAATCGAATCATGTATTACTCCGTTAAACACTCCGTTCTCCACTCTCCGCTGATTTTTTTAGGACTTAGAATATTTTTTTACAATTTATCTGTTGTCTTTCTTTAGAATTAATTTACAATAAAAAAAAATAATAGCAAAAACTATGTTAAAAAACATACAACAGCAAATACTATTTTAGTAAGTTCTTATTTAAAATTCCAAATATTCTTGAAATGTTGCAGCATCTTGAACATTTAGCGCCGATGTACCGCTATGACACGCCAGTGAACTGCATCCAAGCAATGCGACACTCGGTACACTTACTTGGCTTTATTAGCTTGGCACGTGCTTGGCACCCGATCTTATATGAATGTATCTCTTGGAATATATAGATGATTAAGGTTTTCTATATTTTTTTACTTTTGTTAGAAAAAGAAGGATTGATATGATATTTGATGTGAGGAACGCAGTGTCTTAACACTAGACTTCCTTTACCTACCCTGTTACATACGAGTACAGCGTGAAACTAAAAAAAATGATTATTTTTAACTTTTTTAAATTGTTATTCCACTCTTAGGAAACAAGTACTCATTTTCTTTAAAATATTTTTTTTAAAATAATTGAAGCCCGAACTTTAACTAGTGCTCAAATGGTTGACTACTTATTATGTTTGTAACATTATCTACTATGTTTGTAGAATAGTGTTAAAAAAAGTGTTAAAATTAGTATTTTATATTAGGAGAAGAATTATAAAATGAACATTTAGGTAAAGGAAACTTAGGAATTAGTGTTAAGACACTCCGTTCTCAGTAAGACACTTCCATTCTCCACTTCTCGTCGAATTCAGGAGGCGTTGAGTATTAAGTGGTGGAAGTCAACGCCGATTCGATGGAGGAAATTAAATTATCAAAGATTTCATTTCTTCGAGTGGGATTCGAACCCACAACCTAAGCGCCACGATTGACCACGATTGGATTAAGAACACTATTCTATTAAAAAATAAACTAAAACACTAAACACTAAACTTAAACACTGTTCTATTAAATTAAACAACTATAATTGTTATTTCTGATTAGTAAATAGTATGATTTTTAATTTGTACATTATTTAGATTATTATGTTACTTTTCTTTAGCTATTTTAGCCCGCATAGTACTAAATAATTTAGTGTCGAGACACTCCGTTATCCATTTCCCGCTAGATATCGAGACTTACGCGTTAAGTGGCACAACAAAAAATAAAAAGAATACGTTCAAATTGAGCATTTTATTAATAATTGACGAAACAGTATGCGACGAGTTAATACGACTTACAATGGTCTTAAGATAATATATGTATGTAATATTTGGAATGCGTCCCTTCTTTGGACAATTTCAAAAAGGCGCCAGTTTGTTCTTTGTTTGTTTTTTTGTTTTTATTTTCATTTCTGCGCTCGTTTTCGTTGACTTCAGTCACACAACACACAATGCCTCAAAAAAAATTGGCGGAAAGATGGGAACGGAATATCTTAGATTGGTTTGCTTGACCTGCTGTATACGGGATACAAATTGAAGTTGAAAAAAATATATTATGTTAACCTTTTTGTATAATTTCAAGATGTTTACAGGAAACTTACTATTAAGACACTCCGTTCACCACTTTACGCCAAATTATTGAGACATTGTATTTTAAGCAATAGAATAGAGAAACTAAAATAGTAAATTCTCTGGAGTAAAGATCGAACCCTCAACCCTCGCATTCACTGTCAAATGTGGCGCTGTAATGGCCGCAATTTATGTCAGAAATGTACTGTAATAGCTTACATTTCATTTCACTTGGATATTTTTAATTGGCAAAGTAAGTAATACATATAATATTTTTTCACAGATAATCATTTTCATATAAGAAAAATATATTTTGTTGAAGTGAACTTTGAGGTTTTATATTTAAATTATTATGCCGCTGGAATTGACTCCAGCGTATATCAAACCAATTTATGGTATTTTCAAATTATTACTACAAAATCAAATCATATTATGGTCGCACAGGGTCGTCGATTTAAGGCAATTAGTGGTTACAATAATTAAATTAATCATCCTCGTGTTTACCTATTGCTCTATTTAATTATTTTTAACATTTTAAAAATGTATTTCTTAATGGCAAAAACAGGTAATAATAGTTGCGCGAAAGCCTCAATATATGTGCTTAAGAAAAGATAAGCATCTAGCTACATCTATATATAAGAGGCAAAAACCAATGACCATATATCAGAATCCACACACATACAGACAAGGTAAAGACTAATTCGACATATGAAACAAAATAAACAATTTATTTCAATTTACAATAGTCACGCAAACAACATCTGTTCGAGCGAATATTCGTGTATTAGGTGAGATTTCGTCTATTACATTCGGTCAATCGACCGGCCATCTGGCCGATATGAGGGTAAACGAGACCGTAAATGGCCACGATTTCTACTTTTATAAACTATTGATAGTGTTATAAAATAATATTATACATTCTTTTTTGATTTGTGTTCTAGTTTTGTGGATGAAAAATATATTTTAGAAATTATTATAAAAATAGAGGCCGTCGTGGTGCTGGGTGTGACTGTTCCGCTAGAGGAAATGAATAATTGTTTATTTCTTCTCTCTGGCGCCAAAGTAAAAGTCCGAGTCTTAAGTTGATTTAATTGATTTAGTGAAACAAAAGCAAATTATGTAAGGCCGGTAGTGATCCAGGGGTATAAAGGTGTGGCTGTAACGTGACAGGTCGTGGATTCGATTTTCATTCGAGAAAATAAAATATTTAATAAACATTTATTCATTCCTTTCCTCTCTCTGGTAACGAGGCAAAGCGCGGTATTGAGTTCCGCCTATTAACACCTCCAGAATTCGGTGCACGCTAAATAGCTATTATAATATAAAATATGACTATGTACTGCAATTGTTGTGGAAGTTTGGGATTTATATTATTGTGTGTTAATGTTAAGATTAGAAGATTATTAACACGTTGTATTATAACTACGTATTGAAAGTAATAATATGAATCCTACATTGAAAGAAGGATCGTATGCGCCAGTAATGTATAAACAACGGTTTTGCCCTTTATACTAATACCTAAGACTTTTTTGCTTTCAAAAGTTAAATTTTAAATTGGCAGTAAAGCAATATCGAAAATATTCACTCAATTATATAGTTTATTTTCACAGATTTGCAAAAATGGTACTAGATATCGCTAATACTTACGAATAGAAAGAATAAATCGGAGGAATTAGTATGTTTACTGTATATAGTTTACTCCTAGAGCGGAAAATGCCTGGAAATTACATAAATAAAAGTATTTTTTTACATACCTAATTATACATTACACCCAAAATCCTGTAATTAAATTAATTCTTTCGCTTTTATACTAAAATATATTTTATAATTTTAAAAATATCAACTTCTCATTGTATTCTCCACATGGCAGAGTAGGCAGAGGGAACCTGGGAACTGTTAATGTTGACACTCCGTTCTCATTTAAATATTTCCGCTCCCCACTTTCCGCTAAATTCTAGAGGAATTAATTCGTTTCAGAATTAATTTTGTGTATTTCTAATTTGCCTCGCTTAATTTGATTTATAATAACAGTTATAAACTGAAATTTACTTATAATTTTTTTTGTAAACACATCAAAATTTACATTTTGCTTTCATCATATATTTGTCACATATCCACGCCGTCAGAGCTATGATAGGCCTAAATGGATTAATGAAAACCCTTAATCAACATGCATCAGCACGAAACAAGGGGTGAGTTTTTGTTAAATATCCGTGACAATTAAAATAACGATATAATCCCGGGCCCCGTGTTTGTTCGTCCTGAGTTACGGGGTTATGCCAAACAAACACACTAATATTATTAATTCATTATGAGTCTGTTGTAACTCATTTTGAAGTCAGAATTAAAAGTTGATCGTGATTTCACTGAAGTTGGTAGAAAAAATATACATCGAAGTAATGTTTTGAATTAAATTAAATTAAATTTAGGCCGGCCGTGGCGCAGTGGCACGAAGTGTGACTGTAAAACCGACTGGTTGTGGGTTCGATCCCCACTCGAGGAGATGAAATATTTACTTATATTTATATTTCTATTTCTTCGCTCTGGTGTCAAGGCAAAGCGCGGCGTTGAGTTCTCCCACTCAACACGCAAGGCCTTCAAAATTCGGCAGAAAGTGGGCAACGGAGTGTCTTAACACTAGGTTCCCTCTGCCTACCCTGCTTTGTGCGGGATATAGCGTGAAGCTAATTTAATGTTTTGAAATGTTGTTAGAATATCTCGCAAAAGCGGTCGAAATTGATTTAGTTAATAATTTTTGCTAAAAGTTAGTTCTATTTTATATCAATATAGTTTACTTTACTTTTTTTTTCTCTTGATAAACAAGTATCTGAATATTTGTAATCAATTTTTTATACGTTTTCTAAATAAGTAGAAATGTAATTTGATAACGATAATGAGTATTTTTTTTGGGTTCACACACGCAATATAAACGAAAGATTCTGAGAAAGAGATATAAAAAAAATTATAGAGGCCACCATAGCTTAATGGGACAGCATCTGACAATAATGTCACGGTTATGTGTTCGATTCCTACAAGGGAAATGAACAACTTTAATTTCCGAGCTTGCGTAAGACTAAATACCACCTGCAACTTAACACACAATGTGCATAGTATATAATACGGCTGTCATGTTATTAAGCTATCTGCCTTCCCAGCTATACGCGGAATAGCAATGTAGGCAAAGAAATCTAGTGTAAAGCATGAAGCTCAAAAAAATCTCGAATCAATGTCTTCATTAATTTAAAACATCTTTTTCATTAATTTAAAACTTAACTCTCATACCATAAATATTATTAAAAATGTTAACCTTAAAGTGATCTTCCTATAGTTTAGTCTGAAAAGAAATATAATAAAAATTGATCCATTTTATCAATCATATCCCGGATAATGCAAGATGGCGTCAAATCCTTCACATTCAATAACGCTGCAGAGCTCAGCTGTACAGAAAAGTTTAATCTCTTCTGAGTGATGAGTGCACCACACCCGTTTGACGGGTAATTTTGTCCACGCTATTACTGAAATTATTGGATCGACAATTGCGCTAGTTACTTTCTTCCTGGATCAATTTTAACGGATTTATCTAATATTTATTTATATCTTTTATTGTTTAAGTTACAGGTCACGGTGGCACAGTGGTGGCTGAACGTAAAATCGATCGGTTTCATCGTGAGTTCGAGTGATGTAATGGGGTAAAAAATTATAATATTAATTATATTACAATTCTCAATGGACAGCAAGGTAGTGTCTTGACTCTACGTACCCTATAAAACGAAAAAAAATTGGCAAGCTGAAAAAATACTTAAAATTCTTGCATTTTTCTGTCATGCTGTTTTTTACATTTGGCTCATCTTAGAAATAAGGCATGCTATGTAAACCAGGTTTAAGCCTTTTTCTAAGAGACCTAGAAAATATATATATTTTATATGAAAATATTTCACACAGTATAATTAGTACCCGCATCCTTTGTATTTATTATGTTTGTGCTACAACCACTTTATGTTATAATATTTTTTTTCTCATTCAATAAATTCTTATTAAGAAGTAAATAATAAAGCTAGTCAAAATTTTCTTACCTTTTAAGCAATAATAACAAACAATAAACGTTTATTGTACTGAATGAAGAAAAAAACCTTTACTAAGCTAGCCTCAATAATTCGGCGGAAAATGTGGAGCGGAAATATTAATAAAGAACACCAAGGCCTGATCCCTCTGCCTATCCTGCCATGTGCGGGATACAGCGTGAATCTAAATAAAATACTATTGCTAGTAATCTCGTGCAGGCGACCTTTCGCAAAAAAAAAGAAGTAACTGTAAAATATCTAACAATATCATACTTTTGAACTTAAATTCGCCTATGACCGATTGAATATAAAATTAATTTTCTTTTTACAACTTTCTGTATTTATATCAAGTTATTTAGTTTCTCATAAAAAAAACTATGTATATAGTGTTGAGAAACATTGTTTTAGTATGTTTCTACTAAATCTATAATTGTTCCACTGCATTGCTAAGATTTCCCATCGGGCCGACTGCGTTTTATTACTCACCATCAATTTGTCGTTACTCGGTCTATATATTTTTCATATAACTTTGATGCTGAGCTTCAGACCGCTTCTTTTTTAATGGCCATTATTTATCCATTCAATAGTTTTGACATCCAATTTACATACAAGATGATATTGAGGCCACTAGTGTAAATATAAGCGCGACAGGTTGTGGGTTTTATTCATACTAGAGGAAAAGTTTTTAATATTTTTAAGTTTTCTTCGCTCTGGTGTTGAGGTAAAGCGCGGCGTTTAGTTCGGTTAACACACAATGCCTCCAGAATTCGGTGTAAAATGGGAAATGGAGTGTCTTAACACTAGGTTCCCTCTGCCTACGCTGTTGTGTACGGGATACAGCGTGACGCACATAAAAAAAGAAAATAACATTAAATGTGTAAAAATAATGTATCTATACAACCCATATATAACAGGATAGGCAGAGGCAGCGTGGTGTTAAGGCACTTCGTACTTGATAATTATTTATAGTATTTTGGACTAAATAGACTTTAAGTTTATATATTTCTAGGTGAATCTTTTTTATTTAATCTAGTATTAATATTATTCAGTACATCGTTGTATTGCTGTTGGTACGTATATTTACAGTGGCTATGAGATCGAGACTTAGTAGCGCTTTTAATTAAAAACATAATCTCTTGATCCCTAGATACTGAGACAAAGCTTTATTATTAAGTTTTTTGCTTTAGTCCTTAAAGTAAGAAATCCTCTGTAAGAATCAGAAAAAAGTAAGAAAGTAAGAAATAAGAATAATAATATCACGAATTTGTGTAGTCCAAACCTAAGAATAGAAATAAATAAAATAAAAATAATCATTTATAAAAACCAACACCATTGAGGCCAGTCGTGGCGCTGGGGTACAAAATGTGACTGTAAACGCGACTGGTTGTGGGTTCGATCTTCACTCAAGAAAAGGAAATATTTATAAATGATAAATTTATATTTCCATTTCTCTTCGCTTTGGTGTCGAATCAATGAGCGGCGTTCAGATCGTCCACTCAACACGCAATGCTCCCAAAATTCAATAGAAAGTGGGGAACCGAGTGTCTTAACACTAGGTTCCCTTTTTCTTAACTGCTGTGTGAGGGATACAACGTGAAGCGTAATTTGATTTGATTTAATGAACACCATATACATATTAACTGCAAAAATTAAACGATTCAACTACGTTTATCATTACTACTAATTATTCCAATCTCATATAAGTAAAACTATACACGAAATAATAAACATATTTTAAAAATAAACATATATAAAGCTGAACATATCGGGATTTGAACCCACGCCTCTTGGAAATCTTCCATTTTTTTTCCTGTTATTAAAAATTATAAACAAATTTTGAAAAAAATCATACACGATATTAACATTGAAAAGCGCAACAAGAGTATTCGATCACCCCCCCCCCCAATAAGGGTTGGGTGATGGATAGCACATTGCTATCGCAACGTCAATAACTGAACTAAATTGATAGAGCACGTCGAGAAGCCGTGGCGTAAAGTAATTATTAACGGACGCTACATATAATATAATATACGCTTGAACCGATATATCATCGTTATACCGATATATTGTGGTCATCAATAGGATCTTGATTTTCACTGTGAAGAGCGTAAAAGTTTCATATAAAGTATGTACTTGTATATATATATATATATGTAATTAGGTATAATGATATTGTGCGTACGTTTATAATGTATGTCACTAGTAGTTCAGATTTTATTTTTTAATCAGACACGTTAATAGATTCAAATCATATTTATAGCTTATAAATATTTTATTATAGTTAGTTTTTATTGTCTCTGGTTTAACAACGAAAAATTAGAAGTGACTACTGAAATGACTCAATCGTCATGATGCATTACTAACTTCCTGTCACGCCCCAAATCATCCCTATTGTTTATATTTCATTAAAACGGTGCCATCAAACGTAACATGGATTAGCCATGACCTATTGAGTCATTTTTTCGGTTTTATATGACTATCAATAGTCTACACATTTTTAGGGTTCTGTACCTCAAAACGTAAAAACAAAACCCTTATTGGATCACTTTTTTGTCCGTCTCTCAGTACTCTAGATCGTATGGAGGTACAAAGCTGAAATTAATATGAAATAAAGTATGAAAATAATATCAAGCACCCAAAAAATCAAACTTCTAGGTCAACGCATTCAAAAGATACAAGATTTTTTCTACTCTTCGTAGACCTAGAGTTATGAAATTTGACACAAAGTGAGGTGTTCGAATATAAATAAAGAAAAGTTCGAAAAGTGAAAGTTTATAGATTTTGTATAAAAAATCATTACAAATTTATTTAGTAGTAATGTAGTTCGTTTCATACAAATAAGTGCATATTCCCGCAAACTTAAGTTTGTAAACTTTTATAAATAAATAGTTCTCTTGATCTGAAATTGGTACGGAAGCCCCGATAAGCGAGTCCAACTCGCGCTTAACCAATTTTATATATTATAGGGCGCGGTCGTATGTAATCCCTGTCATCTGCTTCCAAGGTAATTATTTAAAAGGGATCCGGGTATAAGCTTCAGCGCGTGTCGAACCCTAATTGTTGCGTCCGATTACCAATAGGGGGCAGTGCAAAGCAAAATAAGCTTGCGAGAGCTTTGAAAATATTACTTTCTGACAAATAGTAACCCTTGGATTATAATTTATAGTGAACGCTATCTTAATTTATTTTGATTTGATAAGATTTGGATGTAGAATGTATCAGACATGTTGAATAAATATAATATAAGATAAGTTCATTTAATTATATTAATAAAACACAATTTGCAATTAATAAAAAAATATATTATTAAAGAGATTTCAAAATAAAGTCAGCTAGTGTACAAGTAATATGACTGTTTCATATATATGTTATAAAATATTACAAACTATCATATTTTGAACCATCTTTTGTGAGTAGGTATATAATATTCATTGATAGAGTTATTAGTTATTACTTATTATTTAACAACGGATTATTCCAAATTAAGTACACAAAAACTATAGAACTAAATTATTTTAGGATAAAGATGAATATATCTAATAATTATTATAATATATAAAATTCTTCATATCATCCTACCAAATAAGAAAGATTCCAAAAATGTATGAAAAAACGAATTTATAATCAAGATGCATGTAACAATAAAAGGAAAAGGAAAGTTAGTAATATACCCGTAACAAATTATTATGGTTTGCAATTTATCGCTACTATAGTTTAGAACAATTCCATTTTTCATATGAGAAGAGATATGGCACGTATAGCTACCCCACTGTATACGAACCCATAAATAACTTGATACAGGGTGCGTCATTGTTGTTGATTCCTCAAAATGTATTAAACCACAGCGATTGACGGCACCCCCATCGAGAAACGAGTGACGCACAACTTTTATATTATATACGGTTGATATGTGTATAATTAGTATATAATGAAATAAAAAAAATGTAGCAAAATATAAAAAAAATCTGTAAACAGTACTCTGAAAACATTTAAGGTGTAAAGTTAAAATTAAAAATTACCTAACCAATTCCGCAAACAACATGTTATTTGAATTTCTTTTTTTTTAGTGAAATATGAATACACAATTGAAAAACGTACACGTACATTTTTGCCTATGTATGTACGTACGTAAATGTAATAATAACCCATTCTTATTTATATTATAGGATATTTTATAAAGAAATTTATTAAATCAATAATCTTACACATAAACTAAATACCAAAATGAGGCAGTTGTGGCGCAGTGGTAGAAGCGCGTGCTTGATTGTGGGTTCGATTTGCTCTCGGAGGATTGACTTATTGTTTAAAATTATGTTATTTTCGAACTGGTAACAAAGTAAATCGCGGCGATAAGTTCCGCTACTCAACTCGTTCCCTAAAAAATTCGGCGGTAATCCAGATTGATTATTTTTTTATCTACATTTTACACAATATTTTTTTAAATATCGATAATACATAAGTACATCACTATGTTTAATAACTATGTAAGTGTTGTCAGCCAACATTTTGGCTATTGTTACGTATACGGGCCCTGCTCACGCGCAACCCTCGTCCAAGATTACTTTGTAATGGGAGCCGCTATTAAAAAGCGTATTTTATTATACCGCGCCATTGTATCCTGTCTTTGTTCACTAACAAGGATAAATCGATGTTGTATTCTTTTTAAACGTTTCCAAACAATTTTATTTGCTTGTTATGAAAATAATGTTATGAATGTAAAAAAAGAATTCTAGTTAAGAAATAATAAATATTTCATTTCCTCGTGTGGGAATCGAACCCACAGCCTGTCGCTTTTACAGTTACACGCTCATGCATCTATGTCACGACTGACTGTATGTGAGTAGTAAAATTTTTATAATCTTTGTTTTAGGGAAAAACATATTATATATTGTTTTTTTTTAATATTATAAATAACAATGTAAATGAAATAAAACACATTAATATATCAAAGACATTTATTTTATAAAAATGCGCATTTATGTTGTTACAATATATGTATCTTGATAACGTGTCATTTGAAGCATACATCCACGAGACCTATGCGAACAGTATACCTAAAGCTTTTCATATTTAAGGTATAAATAGAGTTTAAGTTATAAATAATTATGTTTTCAAAGCCCGTTACTGTCACTAAAGATTTTATTGCGATTATATTAAGTCGAATTGACTTTAAAACACTCTATTTTTTTTTGTATCAACAATGGTGAAAATACTAAGAAACGTGATAGGGGTGACTTATAATTATTTAAAAAAAATTACTTACTCTCGCTGCCCACAAAAATAAAACTGTTATTTTTTACAATCTTCATATGGCTGTTGTCAATACAATATGAAAATATTTTGTATGGTACATTTATCATTTACGATTCATTAATAAAATTGAAGTGGTCAGCGATCATTAATTGCGAGCTAAGGATGTGATTTATTTGATGAAATTTAAAATAAATCTATATATATGGGAACCCGTTAAATAAATTTAAATAATTATCATACGTTATTCAATAATATAATGTAAAACTAAATATCCTATTATAAAGAGATAGTGATAAAAGATCTTATAGAAAATACCAATCTGATTAGTTGAAGCATGTATTTCTAACAAATGCATATATTAAATTATAACTAAAGATTCATAAACGTTATAAAATATTTACATATTATTTACATTTAATGGTGCGTCTTATTATATTTCAGTGTAGGACTAAAGTTGACTATTTAAAAAACTGTGTTGTAAATAAGGACTCGAAAAAACTAATTATGAAAAAGTGCCATTTTATAGAATACCTAAACCAATCTATAGATCTATATATATTTTTTAATAATCTCATAGCATAATTTTTTATCTTAAATGTGTGAAGCAAATATTATGTTAGCAAATATAATCGGTTCAAAATGGCATTCTTTTTTTTATATTAAGAACTTTGTGACTTAAAAGTTCCATTTTAAAAGTACAAAAAGCTATATACAAACTAACCTACGCTACAATACCCTCATAATAGTACCTAAGATCTCTAAAAGGCACGTTTTGTACCTCTTGAAGCAGTGTTTGTGTTAGAAATTGGTAAAGTTGAATAAATTATGGAGTCAAGTACTTAAGTTATTATTAATTAATATAATGTGAACTCATCTTATTTCACATTTTGCAGCAGATATTATAAAATATGTTATTCTTTTATAACCTACCTTAAAATATTTCAAAGTTCAGAATCATAATCAAATTGTTCTATTTAAATGTCATTCATACGCTACTCTCACATTAAATATCTTTTTGTCATAATAAATTGTCTTAATTATCTCTTGTTTTGTTCTGTTATTTTGGCTGTTAATATCAACAAAATGAATAGATAGAACTCCTCTCGCCATATTAAAACTAATTAGACGCAATAAAGCTGATTACGCACTTAATAATAAACGATATAATTCGTCTTTTGGCAGTTTCGAATACTGGTCGCGCTCATCACAAAGACACAAGCTTAACTTTAATCACATTATAAATAATAATCATTCAAATTTTGCTCGTTCAACGATTTTGAAATTCACACCCAAAGTCAAGTGATATTTGATAATAGACTTTAGACGGCCGAGTTTTTACCAATAATGGTGCCGCTGGTCGCATACACACGACGTCCATCGAATTCTACTGAAGAATTCCTTTTTATAGCGTCCTCGCCGGTTTCCTTGAGGGGTTCCTTTTCGTCTCTGTGAATAGTAAATGGAGTTTAACTTCGTATTCAATGTTGGTCAACCAATGTATTTATTTATATATGTACAGTCACAGTCACCGATCTAAAAAACAACTAAAGTTACTATTTGCGAAACCGGGCACTTTGATGCAAAATGCAAATAAAACTCGTCCAGCCAGCTAACAAAGAAAAAAAAGCATTCAAATAAGCAGTTAGTTTTTTCAAAAACGTGAAGCGTTTCAGACGCAGTGAAACTGTATATTTATAATATGTGGTATATATCTTACACTGGCGTTGTTGGAATATAACTATAGTGACCAGGGTGGCAGCGTGGAGAATAAATAAATTTTGTTAGTTTTCGTGCACAATTAGAAATTTGATTAAATATGTTAAAAATTAACTTGAAATTGAAAAATATGAACATGATCTAAATGAAACAAAATTAATAATAAATAATGAACAAAATGTAGCGATTACAACAGATCATATAACATTGTCGTTAGAGATGTTCCAGACATTACGACAAGCATAGATACGTGGCGCCTGTTCACTTTAACTATTTCAATGAGTTCATACTAAAATGTTCACAGATTAATGGAATGCTATTTAAAACTATTCTAGGCTTTAAATATTAAATTACTAATGCTCTATAGAACGTCCATTGCATATTTACAGGCTTAAGGCTAGGCGTTTTCGTGGTCAAATAATATGTATGTACAATCGGCCGGCCCCAGCGAAAAGCATACTTTACTCCAGATACGTTGATTCATTCAAACCATTTTCTTTGAAGAATTTCTCATATTCTCCTCACAAGGGCCAAACCCGTAGCGTCCGCACACACAAAGCATGCAGGAAATCGACTGCTGACTTTCAATAGGTCGTACCACGGTTTATCGGTTTTTGAGAATTGCGACATATTTTCCAATTATAGATGTTTTAATGTTATTTTTTAATCGATTTTGAATGTATTTATGTCAAAAGCTGAGCTAAGTAAGAGTAATTAGTAGACAGAAAAAAAAATATCATTAGAAACGACACTCGCACACACACTATGTACAATATTTAGCAGAATATTAATATGTGATTTTGAGATATTTGTTAGTACTAGGAGTCTTCAAAATCTATTTTTATTTATTGTTATTAAATTATTATATCATATAATCTGCTTTTGAATAGTCATCGGTGTAAAAATATCAAAGACGCCTGATTTTAATAACATTTAATAGTAATAAACTCATGAACATTAAACATCTAGCAAAATATGTTTTTCATTCTAACTTAATTATTTCTACACTTATGACCTGTATCCTTTAGCACATTGAATCACAATTGCTCTATATAGTCCAAAAATCCTCAAAAACCGACAAAACCGGTGCGTCCCGAAAGTGTTATGCTTACGTCGGCGTCGGCACGAGCTTGACGGGCGGCGGCAACGGCGCGGGGGACGGCGGACGCTTCGCACTGCAATAAGGGAGCGGGAAGCGCCAACCGTACAGACTAGCGGGCAGAAACATCTCTCATCGACACTAACACAACCTTACTATTGTATGATGCCAATATGCCGATGTGCATTGATTCAATGGTATGGGATATGTATGTATGTCTTTAATGGATTTTCAATTGATATTGTTAGGGAGTTCTTTTAAACTTAATAAAAGGTCAGTTTTTTTTTGTGACATGTGATATTTCATGTGACAGTTAAATATGGAATGACAATTTTAATCCTAGTGTAAAATATTGTGTGTTTAAGTTAGCTTACCAGAAAGCTATATTCGCATTATATTCGTAGTAACTTGTAAATATTGAATAAAACAATTACCTTCCCAATTTGGCTTCGTCATCACTGTGCTTCTTGACACGCTTGCCACATATAGTGGCAATAACTCCCTGCCGTCTGACGCACAGCAAAAGTAGATCAACAATAACCAGGCAGATAAACACTCCAGCTAACGCCAATCCAATGATAGCGCCGCTCGACAGTAGTTGAGGTGGCGCGAACCCGGACCTTTCCACACCTGGTAAAATAATGACAATTTATAGATATCCAAATATAGATAAAAACTAAGAGCAGTAAATTTGCTTTCAATTAATGAAAGTATAATTTGAAAATATTAATATTATTAAAAAATAAAATAAATTATATTTATTATTTTATTTACTGCTCTTTGAACAGTTAGTTTTATGCATCATATTGAAGAAGCTAAATATGTTAAGTGATTTGAAAGAGATTGTAACAAATGCATAGCTGGTGCTTGTGCTGTTAAAATTGTACGAAATATTTAGCGTAATACAATACAAATGTTAGAAACATTTATTACAATCAATTTGGGTGAATTAGGAGTGCTTTCAAAACAATAAATCGTGCACCCAATCACCAGAACAAATTTAACAAAGATTCGACACTAAATATAATTTTTGATATATGAAAGCCCTCCATCTTAATGAAATGGGGTTTGAATGAACATGAAACGACAGATAATGCTAGCAGCGATAGTAATGATGCATAAATAAATCTTATAGATAACAATAAAAGTAAGAAAGAAAAGTTGTCAAGATGCAAACATTCCAAATAACTTGAACTTGACGCAACATAAATTTTCAAACCCCATGACAAATATTCTGAATCTATAAGCGATTGTAGAATATATATCTGAAAAGGTATAACAAAAAAAGGATATACTAAAAAATAAAACCGATGGGAATCTAACGACCATCACCGTCGACAAAATTAAAAATCCTGATATCTTGCCATAAAGTTAATTTATGTAACTCTTATTTGCAGTTTAAGTTTGTCAATTAGTATTGTTTACGACTCATATTGTTATCCATAAAGAAATAAGACATGAAAATTAAACTACAAATAAAGTACTTTCTACTTTAAAATAATTGGATTATCCGTAAACCTTTAATAATATTACTAATGAGAAACAAAAGGTAACTTAATTTACCAGCATTTGTCAACGTATTTGACATACATGAGATAATAAATATTACTATTCATGCGCAATTAAAATTAAAATTATTATTATTGCTACCACATACTAAAGTCTCAAAATATGGTCATCTAATATGACATAAAGGGAAAATCTAAAATTTTATCAAATCACAAAATCCTTACTATTTAGAGTTTATAAAGGACCATGCTAATGGTTTTAGTTTAATTAATATTGGAAAGGTGTACATATATTATCTAGCATCGAGAAGGACATGCAATACAGTAATTAGTTCATTCCAAAGGAAATAATAGCAGGTATTAACTATGTAACATTATTATTATTGTAAAATATATTTACCCATAATTGGATCAGGGCGACACAAACACACTTTTCAAATCAACATTCAAAAGGGGTTAATGGATTTCTTGACAAGCATCTTGACAGCTTTCTTTTATTGATATTTTTATATTTTGATTTTTTATTAACTAATACTCAATAACAACCGTTTATATAAAAAGGATAAGAGACTAAAATGAATGAAGCTCAATTTTATTATTTTCAACCAATTTAATATAACAAACGATAGATTTATAAGATTCACGATCTTGATCTAAATTAGCTCCATTCAATTTGAAGCCATTGAAATTACAAACGTGTTCAATTTTCGTAGTATTTATTTCACATTGGTCATTTTCTGTCCGATCTCACAATTCCAACTTGACACTTAGAACTTGCCTAACTACACTTAACTCTATATTTTGATAGCTCAGCAATTTTACATTAACCATCCTCTCCGAGTTTAACTGCACTGGACGATTCTCACGTTACATCAAATTTATTACTAAAATGAATAAAACAGTCATCAAAAATTCGTACACAAATCTTATTCTACATTGACATTACTTATATTTCGAAACAAAATTCATGTTTTATGGCAGTGTAAATTTATTTGCCAATTCACTATCTACTGTCTATATTATGACATATTTTAGTCTTTCGTGAATTCTATATCTACTAATGGGACAGTATAGGCATTGATTTATTTTCAAATTATTTAGGATAGTGTTATTTCATTTTGTGATGACTTTTTTATTTTGTAATGAGTTATATCTATTTATACAACAACAAATTTTATCACATAAATTCCTAAATAACAGTCGTCTTTGGACTTTTTTCATTTTATTAATTGAATAATTATTATACTATTATGATATCCTTTATATATAGTTATATATTATAAGTATTGCAATAAAGATGTCCACTTTAGTGTGAGCCCATTTGAAAACGCTTGGACTTCCACTTGGGTTACCTAAAAAATATTTACTTACATAAATATTTATAATATACCAGGAAATTGATATAACACAAGTATTGGTTAATATTATCTACAAATGATATTAAACTTAAAGGTGTATAAGCAAAAAGACTTACCATCAAAAGTAAAAGAACTCGAAGGAAAATGATAAAATCGTAACTCTAACGATGTCAATGTATGTGTAACGATGTATTTAACGTTAAATCAAACGCATTATTAAAGATACATGCAATTAAGCAATGCTTAAGGAACGCTGAGTCGTTATATGTTTCAAATAGATAACTTATATCAGTTATGTCAGCTACATGTTAAATAATAAAAACCGAAGTACACAAAACAAAATATTTTTGGCATTTCAGTTTTCAGCCATCTACATTATTAACTCCACACGAGTCAAATCCGGGGCAAGATTCCATAACTGTCTGTGTGATGCACTAAATAAACTAAATACAAAATCATAAAGAAATAGATCACAATAACGGGTTAGGTCTTAAAATCTACAAATAAATTGTACTTTTATAAATAAAACTAAAATAGAATATAAAAAAAAGAAAGCACAGATTTCGTAAAACGAAATTAATGATATAGAAAAATAAAATAGACGACACAATAACAATGACTGTGAAATGAATAGATTGGACTAAAAATAAACTTAGCAGCTACAATAATACAAAGGCAATTAAAAACTAATGTATATGTAGACGGATGTGGATATTCATAATTTTATAGTATGTCTTTTTAACTCTTTCATTATTTCAACTATTCGAACGAAAAACAAAGAGTCTTGAAATATGGCCATCGACTGTCTTGTGTTGTAAATATAAACCTATTTTAGATTTTTCTTTTAGATTTTTTTTAAGTATATCTACGGGTTCATTCTATTTGAATCTTAATTCTTTAGTTTCGTTAATTTTAATCTAATTTTTTTCAACAACAACAATATAATAAAGTTTATTAAGCCATCTAAACCACATTCACATCCATCCACCTATGTCAATAATAATAATAATAATAATAAAAAAACAAGCACTGATTCACAGATAAAACATAAATGAGCACAGAACAAAAACAGAAGGGACGATGCGACACGAATTTGAAACATGAGGGTCCGCGGTGTACACATCGTAGAAACCCGCGCGTATTTCGTTATCTCTGTACTCACCGAGTGCAGTTTGTAAGTAAAGTTGTGCTGGAAGGGAATATCCTAGGACGTTGTGGGCTCGGACGTGTATCCTGTATCGGGTGTCGGGTCGAAGTCCTCGAACTTCGTAATTGATAGCTTCGTAGGATTTAAGTTCTTCCGTAACGCAGTCCGACTCGCCTGATACACGCCATTCTCCGCTCACTTTTAATACCTGTGTTGGATGTCAAGTCTTAGTTTATTAGATGTCACGGAACGGCGATATGTTGTTTTTGTCGAGTAAAATGTTTGATTAATTTGACTTTTATTTTTGTTACTTTTAAGTTAAGATAAAGAAATGACTAAATATCACTATAAAGTCAAGCAGATTTGATAATAATTGGCATTAATTTAAATATACTGCCCAATATAAAATATTAGGACTACCCGATTAGATATTGGAGACAAATATCACCTAATATAACTAAACTAACTAACATCGTCAAATCAATTGAAATTGTTCACCTAAAGATTTTTAATAAAAATAATTATTATTTCATTCCCCTGAACGGTAATCGAAGACACAACCCGTTGAAACTCACGAATGATCTCAAACTTTTTTATTTACTATACAGTGAAAAAGCAGTACACAAGACGGACAGACATAAATTAAGTATTAATTAATAGCATACCTGCGAGATAGGTCCTGGTGGGAACGCCTCGCGTAATTGAATAATATGTTCCGCCTCACCGAGCGCGTTCGTAGCCAGACATTTGTAAATACCGTACAAGCTCCTATCGACTGGTGTTACTCTCACGTAGCTGATAGGACCCGATCCATATATTTTAACGTGAGGTGATTCGACTAGATCGTACTCGTGGAATCTGGATTTAATGCAAATTTAATTTTAATGCTGCTTTTGATAGTTAATTTTAAAATAATTCCTTATTATAATATTTTTCTAAAATAATATTAAATAAAGTAAAGTAGTATCAACTGAAATAACAATTTATTCCTTTAATCGTCAGTTATAAAAATATATTTTATTTTATGTAACAACACACATAGAACGAAAGACAAAGGACTAAATTTCCTTCTCAGTTTATTATAACATATTTGATTGACATAAATATATCAGAACATTTTAATATCATAAATGTCGATAACAAACGGAAATGAATATTTACAGAACGTATTATGATTATAACGAAATACTTCCGACTTACTTCCATTTAATAGTAGCATTGGGTATGCTTTCAGCAATACAACTAAAGTTGACTGGTTGAGCGTTCCAGCTCCAAACAGGCGTATCTAACATATGTTCAAACGAAGGCTTAAATTGAACAGTCAAATGGCCATTTTTTCTGGCTTCTCCACCTAAGAAAATAAAAAACCAGTTAATATTTTTATTTTTTAATCCTTTCACATTCTATCACATGATATGATGAGTGAAGCATTATTTTATTTTATTTTTACATATATTATTTAATATATTCGATACTCAAATAATTCATTCATTATTAACAATTAATATACGATTTTAACTTAAGACCATTAGTTACAATTGAATATCCTGTCGCGCTTACAGTCACGCGCTTGTGTACCCAAGGGTACGTCACAAGTAGCCTCATATAGTTTACATATTGAAGCTACTTTGTGTTTTTCTTAAACGTGATTTATTCCTTTGTTAGTCTTATAGCAATATATACTATATTTTGTGATCAAACATAACGAAATATCATTTTATTATAACGACCAGATATAACGAAAGACAAAGAACGAAATTAGAAAAAGTTACGATAAAAATAATTAAAACGGGAAATATTCTTTATAAAATTGTCATTAGAATTAATTAAATATGCGTTATTAATATTAGCAGGTAGATAGAGATGAAATCAAATTAATTAATCTTTGTCAGAAATTGCTTTTTAGCCTTGACGTTTTATTGTAGTCAAAGTTTTATTATTAGGAAGAGAACTCTCATTTTTATTAATGGATTTTAAAAATATTATATTTATTTTCTTTAAGCAAATAGCTAGGGAAGACCCTTAAGAAATTTGTTTTTTGAATTTTTAATGAATTTTATAGATATTAATTTTATAAATATAAGGATTTAGTGGATTTTACTATTTATATATTTTCGTTACTAAGCCAATGACTCATCTCTCTCTAGGAAGGACTCTTAAAGAACTTCTTGAAATTTCGATAATTGTAATGTACAATTATTTTAATACTATAATTTTATCTATATTTTTTCCACCTTTATTAAATTGAAATTTAATTTAGCACAAACCTTCATTTTCCGCGACGCATTCATACAATCCATCATCGGTCCTGTTCAATTTCGATATTGTTATAACTGCGCTAGATTGCATTTGATCACCAGTTTGACGACTGCTCGTTTCTATAGTAATCCTATAAATAGGTAAAAAATAATATTAACTTTCCTATAAAAATATATAAAATTCCAAAAAAAATTAAAGTACTTATATTTTTTTACAAAAAAATTATGACATTGAGTTATTCGTCCATTTCTCGCGCACATTTTTAATGTAAATTTAAGACTTATGTAATTTTCTGATAGATTACATTATCAGGAATGGGCCAAATAAAAATGAGATGAAATAAAAAAAATAAATAATATAATAATATAATATAATAATATAATATAATCGGTTCATTCAATCAAAAGTTCTGAATTAACAAACATAAAAAATCCAATCGAATTGATAACCTCTTTTTACAAAAGTCGGTTAAAGATATAAATTAATATATTTTATTCACCTTCCATCATCGTTAGGTCCATTCAAGAAACGATCGTTACTACTAAGTTTCCGAAAGCTTATCTGCGGAGCTGGACGACCAGAGGCTTTACATTCTAATCTTCCTTCGGTATTTTCGGCGGACGTCGTATTTAATAATTCAAATATTTTCGGTTTAACCAAAACCTCCACTTCCAGTTCGGTTTCGTTGTGGCCGGCCTGGTTTACAGCGCTGCATATATATTTGCCGTAATCCCCTGCTTCAACCCTATCGATTCTCAGGATACCTTCAATTTCGTTTACACTGAATCGTGATGTTGTTGCTAGATTCTAAAAAATATATATATTGTAATAATAAATGGTTCAAAATTTAGAAAATGTAGCGTGGTAGCGCAGCGTACACTATTTGATTGTAAATGTGTCTATTGCGTGTTCGATTCCCACTTAATAGAAGGATTTTTTTTATTTCTTCGCTGTGTTAACAAGATCAAAAGCGGCTTAAAGCTTCACCACTCAACATGTTATATTTCGAACATTAGGCGGTGAGCGGAGAAAGGAGTGTCTTAATACTAGGTTCATTCTGTTCCTGTTATATGCTTAAGAAAGCGTAATCTATTAAAAAATATATGTACATTATAAAAACTAAATTGAAAGTAGTCACATAGTGCCGTTGTGTACATAAAATATATTGATATAGCAATATTATAGAAAATGTTACCTCGCGCGTTGAAGCCTTTATCCAAGAATACGTTGGTGGAGGTTGACCTCGGGCTTTACAGGTAATAGATGCGGATTCACCTTCCTTGATAACGACTCTTGGTTCACGTTCTTCCATCTCTGGTGCCGTATAAACCTGTTATAGTTTATAAAAGTTATTAAATGGCTTAAAGTATTAAGTTTACTAAGTAATAACACTAGCGAACCACGCGCGGTTTCACTAGCTTATTGTTATATTATACAAAGTCATTACATAAATTGTATTTTGTATTCTGATGAACAAGATGTGTAACTGTGACGTTTTATTTAACTTCGTATAGTAGTTTTGGAGTTAAGGTGGAACAAACTTAATCCGAACTGTCACATGATGAAATTTGACAAAATAAAAACTTCTAACACAAGTTCTACATTATATAAAAAGGCTAGAAACCAAATATAGCTTTTATCCACTGTTTTCTGTTACCTGAAGCTTAATATTTTTCTCCGCTAGCTCTCCTGTTTGTATAACGACCGCACGGCAGGTGTAGGTTCCGTCATCACTTTCCTGTACGTTTTTAATTAAGAGACCATTTGCGTGTATAACATATCGGTCTCCTGTCAATATCTGTAATAAAATATTATATAAGGATATATTCTCTTTATATTAATATTTAGTTATATTTTTTTTAATTTGAGGCCAGTCGTGGCCCAGTAGCACAAGAGCGTAATAACCTTTGTTTAGAGTTGTGAGTTTGATTCCCCGTCCAGGAAATGAAAGTATTAAATATTTTCATTTAATCGCTCTATTGTCGAGGCAAGGCCTCAAGAATTCGGCGAAAATAAGAAACGGAGTGTTTTAACACTGGGTTCATTCTGCATACCTTCCTGTCAGCGGGATACAGCTAAATAAAATAAATAAATATAATTTATATATTTATTGCTTTTATTTATTATATTGTAATTAAACATATAGAAAAATATTATTTAAATATCAAAAGTATAAATATAATTTATAAATATATTGCTTACGGATGTTCCTTCTTTAAACCAATCTACAGATGGTGCCGGCTCAGCTGTAACCTCACACATCACTTTGAAATCTTTTCCCTTCGTAGCGTACTGGTTTTCATTTGCGTTCGTCCATGTAATAGCAACTAAAAATTGTATTAAATATTACAATAGAGGCAGTCGTGGTTAAAGATACAAGCGCGTGACTGTAAAAGTGATGGTTGCGGGTTCAAAATGAGTTATTAATCATAAATACTTTTATTTCTTCGCTCTGGTAACAAGATTATTAACAAAAAGTTTCCTATGTACTTAATACTATGTAACTACTATATAGTAAGGTAGGTGTAGGTAACCCCAGTATCACGCATATATTGGCAATTCACTGTATCACGCATATACAGTGAAACTGCCAATCGCATTTATTTAGTGACTAGCGGCCCGCTCGCGGCTTCGCCCGGTTAAACCACAGAATTATTTGCTTAATACACTAAAATTATGTTCGTGTTTTAATATACCTATAATGTATGTTTGCAACGCAGTCGCATTTTCGTACCACCCATAAGAGAGATGCTACTGTCAATATATTAATTTCTTTAAACTTTTGCCTTAAGGAGTCTTTAGGACCTAAGTTATAGTTATAGATATATAGTTATAGTAATATCGCTACTTACAATAAAATCCTAACTCATCGGTGTCTGTACGTGGAAGATATATTAGCAAAATTATTATTACGGACATTTAACAATGTAATAGAACTTGGTCAATTTGTCTGTTTATCTGTGCGTTCAGGATAATCTCAGAAAGGACTTAACCGATTTAAGTAACTTAACCTAACTTTGTGCCCCTGCGCCGCGATAGCCTTTAATATTAATACAGAATGGAAGCGTCAGCGCTCCTTTTACGGGGGCAATATATAGGATAAAATAATTTAAGCCCATACCTAAAGAAATTAATCAAGATACCTCAACAGTTTAGACGTAGACTTTTTTTTTCATTTCACGATCGATGTTTATCCATACCTGTATTTCGTGTGACGCAGTTACGCATAGATACCAATAACGTTAACACATACTACTACAAAAGAATTACTAAAGGTTAAGCAACTTTGAACTTTGTCACCAATACCTACGACTCGATTTAGGAATGAGGCGTATGCGGCGGTTTCCCTTTGATAGGCTTATGCCTGTTGCGTGTTTAATGACAAATAGCGTTTTATTTTAATATCAACGATAATATATAATTTATTTTGTATGAAAAATAACTTTTTCACTTTTAGGATGTTTTTTTATTGTATTAGGCTTTTATAGAGTGATTAACTATGGTTTCATTTAAAGTGGTGCTGACAAAAACACTAATTGTGCATATTTAATATTTATAGTGAGTTTTTAGTGAATAGAACTAATAGTTGCGAAGAAATTACAATACTTGCGAAGAAAGCATATTTTAGACATTTTTTAAATTCTTATACCTTTTGAAAAACTACCAACATTCTCATCGTTAATAAATTATTTTTTTCAAATTAAAAAATTGTCTAAGTTTTTCATCATAATAGCACGAAAATATTTATAATGTTCAAAATTAAAAGTTCAAAAATGTTGATTAAAAATAATTATACTGCAGGAGGATACCGTTATATGTACTGTTTTTTTATGATATAATGTAGAATAATATATTCTATAGAGAAATCACACATTCCTCTTCACACTTTTTATTCTTTAACTATACGTAAATATATATTTTAGAGGTTACCCTGTACTAAGATGGCAGCTCTGTTCCCACATTTACGTCCCACATATATAGAAATATAAATCATTGGAAAGAAAAGCAGAAACGCAATTTTATTGCATTTTTTCTTTTTTTCATACTTGAAACATATTAATAAATTTACATACAATTCATTTGTTTCGAATATAACATTAAGATTGATTCATTAAATAAATTTGATATTTCCCTAACATGATTATTTCATTTATTTTTTTACGTACAAAGTTTTGATTAAGTTCTCTTGAGAAATATATCTACTATAAATTAATATAACGTACCTACATGCCAATGATTAAAACGTATTGACATCACCACGTGATCCATCTATTATAATCACAACATAATTTTTTTTAAAATACAGCAACCAGCTCGCGGCTTCACCCGCTTAAATTCGTGAATTATTTGTTTGTTTCGGTACAGGGAGTTACGTTCCTGTTGTAATAAATAATGTATGCTTGCAGTGCACTTATGATTTCAAATGTGAAAATTATTAAAACCATGACATTTTCGAATTTCATTAAACAAATTAATATTGGAGCAATTAACAAAGTAATAGAATCAGCAACAATAATATTTATAAATTTTGTCGGTTTCTTGGTTTTTCTGTTAGTCGACGCTTATCTCAGAAACGACTTAAGCGATTTAAAGAGCTAAGACGCGAGCGCGGTGCGGGAGCGGTACAATCGGCTTAATTGTTTTTATTGTAATATTCGTCATGTATGAATGGTGTAATGATTAAATTACTGACCTTTATAATTATTTATTTATATCTTCATAGAGAAATGATAGCTTTGTTGGGCACTCTTAATTTTTAAGAAAATAAATTTGATCAAAATACATTTAATTATCTTAAGATAATAATTAAAGTAACATATAAAATCTTATATATTATGTTGTAATTATTACAACGCATGCAAGGAAAAATCATTTTATAAAGTTGTTTAATTCTATTAGAATTATAAAACTTACTAAAAAATATTTAATATATTAAATATATAGATATCACATTAGTATCGATACTTTACTGGTAACAATAATTGAAAAAAATATACACTACATCCATACATCCACACATCCACACATCCATACATCCATACATCCATAGATCCATACATCCATATATCCATACATCCATACATCCATACATCCATATATCCATACATCCATACATCCACACATCCATACATCCATACATCCATACATCCATACATCCATACATCCATACATCCATACATCCATACATCCATACATCCATACATCCATACATCCATACATCCATACACCCATACACCCATAAAATAGGTAGGTACATAGGTACCCACCTACATACCTACCTACCCACCTACCCACCTACCTACCCACCTACCTACCTACCTACCCACCTACCTACCCACCTACCTACCCACCTACCCACCCACCTACCCACCTACCTACCTACCTACCTACCTACCCACCTACCTACCCACGTACCCACCTACCTACCCACCTACCTACCTACCTACCCACCTACCTACCCACCTACCTACCTACCTACTTAAAATATAAAATAGATAGCGTTTCTAGTATCGAGTTCTACTATCTCAAATATAAGCTTCTTGGTAACTTAAATACTCATATCTTTTGATAGAGTGAAGCTATTACAATGAAATAAACACTAAATGTTACTTTGATTTACTGGTAATTTTTACGTATAAAACTTGTTTAAATATATTGTGTACTTTTGACGTGATGCGTGTTCACATAAACAGGAAAACAGACAAACAGACAAACAGACAAACAGACAAACAGACAAACAGACAAACAGACAAAAATTCCAAAAATGTTGGAAATGGATTCTGTTAGTTATCCTTTAACACCCTAGCTATTTTTTTTTTAAATATTTTCAATGTACAGAAACGACTTTTCTACAGATTTATTATAAGTATAGACAAGCCGGTTAACGAACGAAACAAGGTCAACTTTTCAAAGCAATTTCAATACATTTACAGCTTTTGGTGCTGTTTCAGCTTATTTCAAGATTATAAATCCTATTTATATTAATATGAGTCAAATTGGAAACAACAATAAGTAATTGGTACGATGCTTTCACAGAAATTCAAAAAAGGATTAAAAATTTAATTTATTTACTTTATAAGTTAATATACTCGTATGTGTGTGAAACCGTTGTAGCGCTGTGACTAAATAAATACCACGGTTTTGGGTTTAATTCCCGCTTGGAAAAATCAGTTTATTTCCCTTTATCACTCTGTTAAGGAGAAATCTCTCTCTTCCATTTCATTCTGCCATTTAACACGCATTATCCGAATGTCTCGTCAAATGGGGAACGAAGTGTCTTAACACTAGGTTCCCGCAGCCTATCCCCGCAAGATGCGAAGCTTAAAGCTGCTAAGTTAATATGCAAACTCACCAAATGTGTCGAGGACGACGCTAGCGTTGAGAGGCATGTTTGTGTATGTCGCTTCGCACGTGTACTTCCCCGCCATTGCGGTCGTGATGGACGATATGTAGAGCAACTGTTGTTGTTTCGCCGGCATCGGCTCTGTATAGATTTCTGGTCTGGTACCGGCGCTGATGGGATTTAATGTTTATTAGTTAAAATCAGCTTCACGCTGTATCCCGTACACAGCAGGGTAGCCAGAGGTAACATAGTGTTAAGACACTCCGTTCCCGCCATGTTTATTGGTTGAATTTAGAATATTTATAATATGTGATGCAGTTGTATATTATATTATTATTTTAAGAAGTTATAATTGTGTGTTTGAGGTCTATCGTGGCAGCAGGGACAGAAAGTGTGACTGTAAAATCGACTGGTTGTGGGTTTGATCCCCACGCGAGGAAGTGAAATATTTATTTACATTTGTATTTTCATTTCTTCGCTCTGATGTCGAAGCGAAGCGCAGCGTTGAGTTCGGCCACTCAATACGCAATGCCTCTGCCTTGAACTGGGTGGAAAGTGGGGTACGGCATGATTTTAATTTGATTTAATAATTGTGTTAAATATTTATTCAAATAATAAATAATATTATGCTGTTTCATAAAACATTGATACTTATACAATATAATATTTAGAATATTACCATTATATTCGGATGCCACTACACTAAATAAAAAAACCACATCACTTACGCAGCTTCACTTATTACGAGTCCCTTGGGGTCCCTCCATTGCGGCTGTGTGACGAGCGCCGGGTCCGGGGCGTCGGCTTGGCAGGTCAAAACCACCGACTTACCCACAGCAACGGTTTGTTGCTTTTGCATAGGGAATATCCGCAGCGTTTGTGATGAACATCCTAAAAAGGAAAGGTAGGTTAGTCGTGGTATATAATGTAAAGTATAATAGTGGCGCAGCGGCACAAAGTGTGACTGTAAAACCGACTAGTTGTGGGTTCGATCCCCACTCGGTAGAAATGAAATATTTAATTAAATATATATATCCATTTCTGCGCTCTGGTGTCGAGGCAAAGCGCAGCGTTCAGTTCTGCCACTCAACACGCAATTCCTCCAGATTTCGGCAGAAAGTGGGGAACGGAGTGTCTTAACACTAGGTTCCTTTTACCTACTCTGCTGTGTGCTGTGTTTTTCAGCAAAATATACAATTATGTATTTTTTCTCAGGTTCATTCTGTATCCCGCATATGTCGTTGTAGGCAGAAGGAACCTGATGTTAAACCACTCCGTTCCCCACACTCCGGCGAATTTTTTGTTGAGTTGCGTAATTCTACGCCGCCCTTAGTCTTATTACCGGAGCGAAGAAATTGAATATATTAAAAAAATATTTAAGTAATTTCCTCGGGTGGGTATAGAATCAAAACAGGTCGTGCATGGTCAGCCTCGTTATTTGCAACAATTTAATTTAAACCTCATTAACAACATTTAATAACATAAATTAAATTTATACTAGAAAAGTAAATTCTGATTTGAGTTCAGTATTTAAGTAAAACAACCAATATTGTGTTGAACTACCAACTTAATATCCAAACATTTATATATCTCAAAATTCTTACTGAAGATTAAAATAAATAGGCAATTACTTTCAGAGAGTTCGCTCTGTAAAACATTTGATTCTGTTAAAATAAAGTGGGCCAGCGGACGCGGACCGAACTCTTTAATTAAGTTTGCCGCAATTTATTCAGAGGCACGTGACGAAGTTTCTTAATTTATATCTATTATTATTATACATACATACATTATTGACTAGTAAACCAAAAAAAAATGTTTCTATTTTTTTCGAAATAAAAATTTTTTTACTTAATTTCACTTTAGGCCGTCGTGGCGCAGGGGCACCAACGTGTGACTGTGAATGCGACAGGACGTGGGTTCGATTCTCGCTCGAGAATGTGAAATATTTAATATTTTCATTTAATATTTCGCTCTGCGGTAAAGGCTGGCGTTGAGCTACGCTACTCAATGGAAATGGGAAATCGGAAGCGGAATATCTTAACATTAGGCTTCCTCTGACGATTATTATAATGACTATGGATATGACATGGAATACAGTGTGAAGCTGAATTTATTTTAGACGAATAAAATATGAAACGATCGTAATTAAAAAGCCCCTCTTTTAAATGATTAATTTATTCAGTTCATTGTGTTATAATTAAACAATTCTATAAAACTGTATTATTATAGCGTTAAACGTTTTCTATTAATTAATGAAAGCTCTCTTTTATACGATGAATAAAGCTAATGATATTATTTTGTTTTAATTTCTAGCCATATGCCGCAGATCGCAAGGATAGGCAGTGGAGACCCGGGAACCTAGTGTCACACTCCGTTCCCATTAAAAATCTTCCGTTCCCCACTTTTCGCCTAATTCAAAGAGCAAGGAGATCAAAATATTAAATATTTCATTTGGAAATTAAATTAATATAATATATTTAATTTCCTAGAGTGAGAATCGAACCCACAATCTATAGCATTCACAGTCCCACACTCGTGACCCCTGCGCCACGACTGGCCTATACTATCTCTTACTCAGTTAATAAATAAAATATTACTAACTAAGATAACAAGATACAATGTGAATTCTTAGTATTAGAAACGTTTATCTCAAATTTCTCATAATTGTTGGATTGTATAGACAATGAGAATTTATAGTAAACAGCTAAATGAAAGTATTGCATGCCATTTTTTGTTGAGCTCTCATCTCGATTAGTTAATATAGTCGTGATATCATTGAATCTCGTATATTAAGATTTAGTTTATGGTATTATAGTTATAATAAAGGATTTTTTTTTCAGCCTCACGCTGTATCCCGCAAGTAGCAGGGTAGGCAGAGCAGGGTAAGTCTTGAGTGGCGGAACTCAACTTTGCCCTTTTATAAATAATGATAAAGGGTGTTGTTATTTTTATACATGTTTTATCTTTTTCATCCTCAATATATAAATATATATATATATATATATATATATATATATATATATATATATATATATATATATATATATATATATATATATATATATATATATATGGGTTTATAAATAGATTTTATACACATATAATTTTGTTACATATAAGTATTTCTTTTTATGTAAAGTATTTTATTAGCTTCTTGGAATATCTCACTCACAGCAGAGTAGGCAGATGGAAGCCAGTGTCACTTTGTTTCCCTATTTTTCGCTGAATTCTCGAGGCATTGTGTGTTGAGTAGTGGCGTTAACGCCGCGCTTCACCTCGACACCAAAGTGAGGATATGACAATGCTAAATATTTTATTTCGTCGAGGATAATCATACCCACAACCTGTCACGTTTACAGTTACACGCCCTAATTAGCCTCTCATCACACATTATAACCCGAAAATATCATTTTCAATCAGTGCAGATCAATGAAGTTCACAAGAAGTTGTGAGCCTCTTCGATTTCGCGTCTGAAAGCGCTCCTCGAGCGCTGTTTCTGTTTATTAGAGAGATTCTCAGCAACATACCATACATACATATATGTATCTTCATTCTACAATTAGACCAAGTAATACAAGCTTCCTACACATTGTGTTACACAGTACAAACTATACTTATATATAAGTTCTTGGCTATTCAATAACTGTACGTATGAAGTTAGCCCCAACAATTGATGGGTTTTGCGAAACTTTACCGTGAACAGACAGGTACCAGGGTCGGGTTGAGATTTTCTACTACATTGTTGTTACGGAAATGCTTGGATCACTGCTTTGTAAAATAACTCACTAATTTTATGAGAAAATTCTATTTTACAGCAGACTATTTAGTTATTTTCATATAATAAATGAACGTAATATTTTCGTATAAATTAACTTAATATAACTAGTACAATTATAATAAAATACATTAAAAAATTAAAGCAGAAAAATCAACTACCTATATAATATGTCATATACAGAATAAGATTGATACTAAGATTGTACTACCCCTAAACAGACCGTCTGGGTTCTGTAAATAAAGAATTTACAAAGTAACATTTGAACTAAACTAAATCAAACACATTCATTTTTAATAAAAAAAGGGAAAATTTTATTTTCACATTGGTACCTACGGATCTTAAAAGCTGATATATTAATAATGAAAACCATGTTCGACGCGCATCCGCACGACTTGCAATGTCATACATTTGTATGGAGAACGGTTTCTATTCTAACAAAACAACACGATTGTCATACAATTCAAACTTAAATCGATACAGGCGTGCTTGTAACTTATCTTTTATATATCTTTTGCAACCTCAGCCTTATTTCAAAGCAAATAATACGAAAAAGAGTGAAATATTAATGCCTACTGTAGGTACTCATTCTTTCTATGAAGGCGAGGCGCATGAATTTTTTGCGATTTTTAGTTATGCAGCGTGCGTACCGGGACCCTTCTTTATCCTCGAATTTTCCGTACAGTCTGTGCGTTGCATTTCGTATAAAACGTATACTTTATGTACGAAACTACAGATTATGTTTATACTTCGTGATTTTCAGAACAAAAGCAAAATTTGTTAGTGTAGAAATCTTTATACGTTATATTTCTTTAAAATTGGCATTTTTATTTTCTTAATTTACATGTATACTTATTACTATCCTATCCTATATGCAAAATGGAATTTACTGCAAAGATAAGGTACGTAAGGCATATTCAAACGCATAGGTTATCGCAGACACGAATAGGAGTCCCAAGTGGTCGCCATGACAGAAATCGATTGTAAACTTAATTTTTTTTTATTTATAAAAAAATAATAACTAGTTTTTGTATATGTAAGGTAGTTAAATAATGAGCTTTAAGCTGTATCCCGAATACCAGGGAAGGCAGAGGGAACCTTGTGAACACTTCTCTATCCAAGAGTGGCATAACTCAACTTTGCGCTTTGCCTCGACACTAGAACGAACAAAAGGAAAATGTTAAAAATTTGATTTCCTCAAGTAGCAATATAACCCACCACCTGTCATGATTACAGATACACGCTTGTTCTCTTGCGCCACGACTGGCCTCAATATCTTAATATATAATATAACTTCCTTTTCTTAAATTTTATACTAATTATTTTTTTTCAACTATATATAGAGCAGTTATGCCAAAATAATGTGAGCAGATACGTATATAGAGTCTTTTATATTGTTATACGTTGATATTTTGTGTTAAAATGATATTTACAATACTTTTACACAAAAATTATTAACTTAATAAGATAATTTTATAAAACATAAAATACAGCTAAATATATATGTACCTAAGTATAAAACATTTTTTTCAGACGACGTAATTACAATAAAAACCGATGTTCATAATAATTGAATTCTTTTCAGGCACAGAACCAAAATTACACACAATGAGGGGGAGAGAAGGGGGATTGTGGACAATTTCGATAACGAGGGTAGACTCGCTACTAGATACCTACACTGGCTTTGCAAATATTTGGTATTTTCATCCTTATTCTTAAAAACTTAAGATTTATACAAGTCCAATTAATTTTTCGTGTACAATTGAGACAGGGATAGGTTAAAGGGTTTAGACAAAATTTGTAAGCTACAGAAAGACGAAAACAAAACCGCGTAACTAGTGATGGTCCCCGCCAGTGAGCCCCACTCGGTTTTGTATTACCAATTAAGCTCATTCTGGATCGTAACAAGGCTTTTGAATCCATTAATAATAGTGACACACTGGCAGATAGGCGGTTTTGTTGGTGGCTGTAATTAATTCATATTATGTTAGCCGTAGTATTAAGTTCTATGACTGGTAAAGAGAGTACAATAGTAAGAAAACAATGTTTGTGTGTGTGTGTGTCTTTCATTTTTTATTCAAATAATAGTAGAGATATTTTTGTCGTCTCTTTTATTTGTTTAATATACTAGATTTTTACTATTGAATAATGACTACTTTAATGCACATTCCAGAACAGAACGGGGAAAGAATATAATTTTAAATAGCATAATTCGCCAGTCGTGGCGCAGGGGGAAACGAGCCAAAAAGTGGGGAACGGAGTGTCTTAACACTAGGTTCTCTCTGCCAGTCCTGCATATATGCGTAATACAGCGTGAAGCTGAAAAAATAAGAAAAAACAACTTATATTCCTGCATATACCTATATATACATACATATATTATTTATCCACAAAACAAACAACCCAAATATATCCCTCTATTTCGATAAAACGTCCAATTCACCTTTAACCTAACAACAATAAGCCAATGGAGCACAGATGAAATGAAGCTGAACAGTTTTAGGTTTGTCCGAGACCTCTGTAAATCCCAATGGAAATTACTCATACAAGCTAGGGACAGCGGGCTAAGGGTATGAAGATACATAAAATGTATAAATTTTAGTACATGAATAAAAAATAACTTTTATACTTTTATTATACAAATTTATAATTTAAACTTATAATCACTTATCAAAAATTGAATATTTAGAGAGAAACAATTTTCTTACTTCAGCAGTAGCAGCAGCAGAGTTGGCAAAGGAAACAGTGTAAACACACTCCGTTACCCATTTTCCGCCGAATACTGAAGCCATTGCATGTTGAGTGGCGGAACTCAACGCCGTTCTTTGCCTCGACACCAGAGCGAAGAAAATATAAATATTAAATATTTCGTTTCCTCGAGTGGGAATCGAACCCACAACCTGTCGCGTTTAAAGTCACACGCCTCTGCGCCATGACTAGGATAGTAAAAATAATTCTACTATTACTAACTTGTAGTAAAGATATTTTTTATTAATAAATAATGTTTTGTATATGTATATATATATATATCCGTTTGCTAATCGTAGCACGAATTTGTTTTATATATAAAAAATATAGATTAACAATATTTAGCTAAAAGTACGTTAAAACCATTAATTACACCAGTAATTTAATAAAATACTCTACGAATCTTTTCTCACTTTGAAATAAATTTTCTAACATAGATACCTATCGTATACAGGGTAGATAGGCATTGTGATTAATTACTCTGGCATTATTTCCCAATTAAACCCACCTTCCCCTAACTTAGTCGCCCGAGGGAGAGAGATCCACGTCTTTGGAGATGAAAACAAGAAATCTGTTGTATTATCGCTTATACTTGGATTAGAGAACGAAGGTGGGAAGCACATAATCTACAGTGAATGAAAACGACCATGTTACAGTAATCTCTCTTTGTATGTGAAGCTTTATATGCGACAGTTATATGAGTAACAACTAAGAAGTTCTTAACACTGTAATACAACATACAATATATTTAATTCTATGAAACATTTTCTCTAAAGGCTCCTTATTTAAATTTATATATTTATAAAATCCTAGGAATGTCGTTCTACTATTACATTTTAAACCATTAAATAAATTTTTATATACTCATTTTTATTAATCTTTGAATTTTGCACGTAATGAATTTGAATAAGTATTTGTTGTAAATTGTTTGCGAGGGAGGTTGAAATGCCTTTCTGCTTTGATCCATGAAGCTGAACATTTTATTCAACAATATTTTTTTTAGCCTCAAGCTGTATCCTGCTCACAGCCTACTCTAGGCAGAGAGAACTTAGTGTTAAGACACTCTGTTCCACATTTGCCGCCGAATTCTGTAGCCATTACATGTTGAACGTTGAACACCAGAGCGAAGAGAGGAAGATATTAAACATTTCATGGGTATCGAATTCATAACCTGTCGCGCTTACAATTCACACGTTGTGCCCCTGTGCCACAACTGGTCGCAACAAAGTATAAAAGTACTGCGTATAGTACTTAATTTATTTCACCATCAAATGACATAAAATTTACCATTACGGTAGGTGTTTCCATTAACGATACTATTATGTGTAACGAAAACCGCTTTCGCCGTAACAATAAATTTTCTCTTTCACGCTTTAACTACGAACGAGAGTCCGAAATACCCGCCTTCATTATCAGTTAAGCGAGGGCCCTTCGCAAAAAAAAAACATTAAAAGCCCTATCTAAAAAGTTGAGTACGGGGGCGTAACGAAGTGGAATCTTAAAACAATAGCTAAATACGAGGGGTCAGCCTTTTCATAGAGTACTATACTTAAACTCAAGATCACTCAATATATGCTGAATCTAAAGAATTTTACGGCGCACATTTTAGACCGCTTTATTGCGTTTGAAATTTATATTGTCCCAGGGGTGCTATAAATTTTTGTTGAGTTACCCAGAAAACAATTCACCGTACAAGACTGTTATTGAAACCGTATGTAAATGGTTGAGGCTAGGGTTGAGAAAAAAAAATATTCTTGCAAAACCGCATATCTAATCTACGTCTAACAATAATTAGTTTTGTTTGGCAATTGGCCATCCCTTAAAGTCGAGAATAGGTACCAAATTGATCCAATTTCACCCCTGTCTACTCCGTTAGACCATTAATTACTAGCTGATATGTACGTACGTGCCGTTCTTCTCTGAGCCTATTTATTGCTTTGTTTTAAGCCCACAAACAAACCGACATGATTGCAGAATTTACATTCAAGATATATTATATTATGTTTAATTTAAATAAAATATACATATGCGTACATAAAATATAAATGTAACTGATCATACATTGTACATGGAAAATCTCTTATTTACTAATGATATATGACCCAAAACATTTTTTTTTTTAATTTTTTGTCAGTTGGTTTTTATGTTTGTGAATAATCTTAAAAATAGCTTAATCGAGTTAAATTTAGTTCTCCCTATAATAGTTTGGTATTTTTTTATTTATATCGATCAGTTATTTAAATAAATCAAAACAAATCAGCTTCACGCTGTATCCCGCACACAGCAGGGTAAGCAGAGGGAACCTAGTGTTAAGACACTCCGTTCCTCACTTTCTGCCGAATTCTGGAGGCATTGCGTGTTGAGTGGCAGAACTCAACTTAGCTTTACTCGCTTAGCTTCGACACCAGAGCGAAGAAATGGAAATATAAATTTAAGTAAATATTTCATCTCCTCGAGTGGGTATCTAACCCACAACCAGTCGGTTTTACAGTCACACTTCGTGCCGCTGCGCCACGACCAACCTCAGTTATTTAAATAAAAGAGTAATATCAATTTACTTTCTCACGCAGACACAGCAAGCATAGCTAGTCATGAAATATAGCATAATTAATAAAATGTACACACACAATTGAATATTAGAGGCCGTCGTGACGCAGGGGCACGAACTGTACTGTGTCACTGTATGCCTGTAACGCTATGACTGTGGGTTCGTTCCCCACGCGGGGGAATTGATTGTTATTAATTAATATTTTACATTTTTTCTCTATGGTAACAAGGCAAAAGCGCGGCATTGTGCTCCGCAACACATAAATTTCACGAAATTATGGCAGAAAAGAGGGAACGTAGTGTCTTAGCACTAAGTTTAGAATACTGCGTAAAGATGAACAAAGATAATATAATACAAATATAACCAAATATAATGGTTGCGCAACGAAATAAAACGGAAACTGAGATGATTTATCTAATAATCTTATGAATCGCCACCTACGCACTTGTTACAGACAATTTCGCATTTTGTAAATTAAGTAACCACTTTGCATATACGAGTATATATTTTAACGGAAATGTTGAAATATAATGTACAGAACCTAGATTGATTGCTATAGACATTCTGTAAAGTTTTCTCTTGCTATAAAAATAAATATACGATTTGGTTCATATATTCATTTATTTATATAAATTATTAATAACATTATAATAATATAGTGTCTATCTATCAGCCTTTCGAAGTCCACTGCTGGACATAGGCCTCCCCTAATGCTCGCCACTCCGTCCGGTCCTGCGCCCTCTGAATCCAGCGGATTCCCGCTGTCTTCTTTAGGTCGTCGGTCCACCTGGCTGGAGGGCGGCCTGTGCTCCTTTTGCCGAGACGTGGTCGCCATTCGAGGACTTTTCTTCCCCATCGGTTGTCGGTCCTCCTTACAATATGGCCTGCCCATTGCCACTTCAGCTTGCAGATTTTGAGAGCTATGTCGGTAACCTGCGTTCGTCTACGGATTTCATCGTTTCGAATTCTGTCGCGTAGAGAAATACCAAGCATAGCTCTCTCCATCGCTCGCTGAGCGACTTTGAGCCTGTGGATAAGGCTTGCGGTGAAGGACCACGTCTCAGCGCCATAGGTCAACACTGGCAACACACACTGGTTGAAAATTTTGGACTTCAAGCACTGAGGGATATCAGACGAGAAGATATTTTGTAGTTTCCCAAACGCTGCCCAGCCGAGTTGGATTCTACGAGTGACCTCTCTCTGAAAGTTGGACTTACCCATTCGGATTACTTGTCCTAAGTAGATGTACTCGTCAACCACTTCCAGAGGTACGCCTTCGACAACGACCGGTAAGGGTGTGACATGGACGTTAGACATGACATATAGTGTCTAACTAATATAATTTAAAATAAATAATAATAGTTAGACAATAATCCGTTTAACCACTTTTCATATAAAAGTAGGCGAAGAAAAAAACATACAAGCATCTAACCATTCCAAAAATATTATATCTCTACAATAAATTGTTGAATATCTCAATATTTTTAAACGTCAACAAAATTTTTAGATTATATTACCACTATAAAATTTTATTTTAACTTATCAAAGCGACCTCCCGTACGCTTACAATTTACAGAGAATAAAATTTTATTCAATTCTTGTCGTTGTGTTGTGGACGTCGACAGATTCCGAGCTAAAATGTCAAGGAAATGTCATGTTAACGTCTTCTGGAGTAAAAATATGAATATATGTAATAGTAAAGAGAATATAGCAATTTAACTATATTTACCTATGCATTTTTATGTAAAATGCTGAAAATGATACTACAGATTTGAGACCGTCATGGCTCAGGTGCACAAGCGTCCGACTGCAAACGCGACAGGTTGTGAGTTCGATTCCCAAGATTCAAAGAAATGAAATATTTCATATTTGTATTCCCTCGCTCTGTTAACGAGGCGTTCAGTTCCGCCACTCAACTCGCAATGCCTCAAGAATTCAAGTAAGAAGTATTTTAACGTGAACAGAGTGTCTTAATACTAGGTTCCCCCCGCCTTACCTGCTGCGTGAGGGATATAGCGTGACGATAAAAAATCAAAATGTATCAAATATTTTAAGATCACAAATTTTCACTTTTCTGTACTTTTAATATAAGGGCTTGTTCCTTCCCGCTATTAAAACCTATTACGATTCAACTGTCGTAATCAAAATAAATAAAACACTGATAGGACGACCACTACTTTAAAAATGGCTTTTGTAGACGTTTCAGGAAATTTTAAATTAAAGAATAACACCAACATATGTAAAAATTAAATTTAATCAGCTTCAATCAGCTAAATACCGCATACAGTAGGAAAGGCAGAGGGGACCTCGTATTAAGACACACCGTTCCCCGCTTTCTGCTGAATTTTTCGAGGCATTACATGTTGATAGTGTAACTCAACACCCGGCTTTTACCTTGGGGCTTGAGCGAAAAAACGAAAATATTAAGACATATTAGTTTATTCCCGCGAGTGGGAATCGAACCCACAACCGTCGCTTTAGAGTCACACCCCTGCGCTACGAGGGCCTCAACACCAGCATATCTATATACATATATAGTCAAGATAAGCTTTAACCGGAATGCGCAATAATCACATCGGCGTCAGCCATGATTTGTATTCCGAACCCATGTCGATCCGTCTGGCCAGATTAATTATCGACGGCACCCCTCATGTTTGCAAATTAGACCCTCTGACTTGTTGACTCTAGATCTTGGACATACAAGGATCACGTTAAACTAACTTACGATAGTTAAAACGTTTAACTTGAATTATTTAATTTATTTTATTATTTAATTATAATTAAACAAAATTCATAAAATATCAGAAGCCGCCAGTTTGGAAAGCTCTTGGTAATATATAGCTTGTTAATATAAACTATTTATGTTTATGTGTAGAATAGAATAGATTTTTTCTATTGTATATGTATACATGTGGAATGTTGATATCAGTACACACCCAAAGCCGATCACTCTTGCTAGAAACACGCATTGTTTGCGAAACGTTCCAACAAGGGATTGCTACGTGACAGGAGACGCGACGAAATCATCAAAGCTATTCTTCAAAATTTAAGGAGATATATCCGTTTACTGGTGTAATATAACGCACGAGATTAATTAAGATTACCTAGGGCTTAGCATGAATAACCGAAAGCATAATTTTACCAACAATTTTGTGTAAAACGACCAAAAGGATGGTCGTTGTGGACGGTATTACAGCCATAATTTCACAGGGGACATGTGACGGCAAACTCTCACGAGACTTAACCCATGAAAGCATCTCAACATATCTAAATATACATAAATATATTTGGCAACTCGTTTGTAAATTGAAATAAGGAATTTCAAATCCTGAAAGCTTAAATGGTTTGAGAAATTAAATGGTACATAGTTGTTCAAGAAATTAAAAATAGATGGTTAAAGTGTTTCTGAAATCTCGTAACTGAAAAAGAGGTAGTTTTTTAAGTTTTTCATTATAATGCTTAATATAATGGATAATAAAAATAAACGTTTATAAATTGTAGGAGCGTTATGAGAAAATAATGTATTGAAATTACACAAAAAGATTATTCAATTATATTGCGAAAATGTCTAGAATATTTAAAATATTCGTAGTTTTTATTTTTTATACATAAAACAGATAATGAATTTCAATATTTTGAATTACTTACCTGAACAATTATTTACTCTCAGGTATTATTTCATTAAAAAAATATTGAAAAGCAAGAGTTGTTACAGTAAAATCACGTATATTTAAACAAAGCAAAATTTAATTATAACATGATTTATTTACTTCTTATTTTTATGTAACTTTATACAAAAAAACTAGAAATACCTGCAGGCTTATATGAAATTTCCTGGAAACAATTTTATTGCATTATATTTCAAAAGCTCAGAGCACTTTTATTATTCAGTAGAATAATACAATAGTGAAAATATCATACTGCAATGCCATAAAAAGTCTTATAAAAAAATATAAAATTTCCACGAGAGAACCTTTACTATGAATCCGAGCTTAATTAGGCAGTAATTTTGTATAGCATATAAAAGATAAAACTGTTACCAGTGAATTTACTGTTTATTGATGTTTATTTTTAATTTAAGAGTTGAGAGGACCGACTCGCTCGAGGCCCTCAACCTAATGCTCTAATGCGCTTCGTAACGGGAAAGTGGCGAACCCGAATAATTTTCCAATTATATTTCCCTTCCAATTTTCCAAGGTGTCGCTCGCGGCACTCGTCAAATGCAGCCTTGTACTTACTATATGTAGGTACCGCTGGTGTTTGACCTAACTATAACGAATTAAGGCCTAAAATCCCATAACTCCGACAGCCCCAAAATAAGGGCATCCCTACAGAACAGGTATAATTAATGGTTTTCAAAAGTATACGCAAGAATCATTCATCTGAAAAATGACTCATAATTTTTTTTCTGACGAGTTGCTTATATCAATTATCTTGGAATTAATATTAAGAAGAACGTAAATGGAGTGGGCTATCCAAGTTATAATAGCGATAACTTTTTTAATAACATTACTAAATCTTGTTTCTTTAAGATTGTATCTTTAAAAATTCCTTACAGAAAAGAAAAAAAAACAAAAATATAATATTTTTTGTGTTTATAAACAAAAATAGCAGTATTTGCTTTTCCCTCAACTATATCACCCGAAGCGTAACGTTGGTCACATCTCACAGGCGACCCTCTAAACCTTTATATTGCAAAGATTGTTTCTTAAATCCAATCTATACAACCAATATTTGATAAATCAAGGGGATCTAAAACGAAAGCACCATAATTGAATTGAAATACAAAATCTTTATACTTGTATCTTGAAATGAGTGATTAATACAGTAACCTTAGTAACATTTTCCACTCCACCTTTATCTTTATGGGAATAGCTCGAAATATTACGTAGATTTTTGATATTATTTTCCTGTACTTATACAATTCAGTATCATTGAAATTTGAATTTAGAAGATAGATTGAATTCAGTATCGGTGAAAGTTAGACTACTTTATCTCGTGATATTATTTCAATAATCATAGCGTTCACTGCATTATAGAAAGATATAAAAGTAATGTTGTAGAAAGAATGCTTTTAATTTAATTTTCAAAACGTGCCAAGTAAATTATATTTATTGACTGGAGATCCACTCGCTTCCAATAAAAAGTAATAAATGCAATAGACTATAATAATAGCAATTTAGTCTCTGGAGGAAATTTGTTACTTTGATCAAAATGGTGGCTGGTGGTGACAGATAATAGTCTATAATGATATGTTAGTATGAATTGTGGAATTAGATCACAAATTTTTTTTTATACGTTTACAATACATATGCAAATGGAACCTGGGAACCTAATGTTAGGATACTTCGTTTCCATGATGATATTTCCGTTTCCAATGTTACGGCAGATTCTGGAGGTTTTGCGTTGATGAATGGTGGAGCTTAACGCCACAAGCTATTATAGATATTTGAATTTATTATTTGAGGAAGTATCTGGCTGTAAAAGATATGATGATACAATGTCATTTATTGCTACGGAGCATATCTATTTTTTTGGTTATTTATCTTTGGATAGGAAAAGTGTAGTTCCAATATGTTTAAATTATATCTATCTTATCTATACTTATAAAATATCGATATCACTAAATTAATTATTATCTACAGCGAAGATTCCCTCAATTTAAGACAAAGGTAATATAAATATTCGGCATTCCTAACGACTAAATCATATTCTCCGAATATCGATTCAACACAATACGTAAATTCAATCCGAGTCCGATCTCAAGGAGGATAAAAAAGTCTCATTAGCAATTCCCGAACGTTCTTCCAAATGAATTCTAATGAAGTTAATCACGAGTGAGGGTAGTAAACCCCCTTTTTTTAATTTATTTGTGAGAGCCCCTCGAGCCACTCGATGATAGCTTTTATTGCTTTTGGAAGTGGGTCACAGGTTTTGTTTGTTAATTTAATTATTTAAATTTTCTGAATTCGTCACCTGCATCGGTGTTCGGAGAAGAGTAAGAATACAATATAAATAAGTTGGTAGATGTCAGAGTTTTTTTAACCGACTTCTGCAAGAAGGAGATTTTAATTTAGTCAATTTTTGACAATATTACCCATGAGTAAATCACATAAGTCTTAAATTTGCCTTAAGTATGTACGCGACAAATGGACGATTAACTCAAAATCCCGCCAATCTTTATTAGAAACGATACAGTTCAAGAGTAGTTTGATGAGAGTTTGGTCAGATTCTGATTATGGCACCCGGTGGCAGTCGGTTTCTTTTTTTTAATAAAAATTGGTATCTAATTTAAATGAAAGAAATATTGTGTACTTTCTTCGGAATTGTTAATTACTAAAAAATTTCATGTTCAATTTAATATTTTTTTATAATTACAGTTGACGGCCGGCTCGTTCTGACATTTGATAGAGCTTACAGAGGGGATATCAAACTTTTTTAATATAAAACTTATGATGTTGAAAGTGTAGTATAAAGCGAATATAATAAACTTAAAAGACCCCTATATTTTGAGTGTAAGAAGTTATTTATATATGTATCTATCTATGTAAACATATATTGCAAGTCGATTTATTAATTGTTAATATTAAATGAATATTACTTACTTTAAACGAAAGTCTATCTATGTATTACGAAATATCCGGACAAGAAAATAAGAAAATTAAGACAAAATCATAATGTGGAACAATCCCAATTTTTTTATAATATAAGTAACTAACTAATGATATCCTATATCCATATATATCAAAAAAAGAAAATTCTAAAAATCGTGTCTAATAAAGTTACACGTATACAAAGAAGATGGACGTAACATTTTGGCTGCGTCGACTGTCACGTGCGGACGTAATGAACTGGCGCAGCATGCACGTGACGACGTCTGGAAGCTTCGTGGAATTGTTTTTAATGATACTGAACAGGTATTCCGACATCCTCGATTGTCAGGACTACTTTTGATAGTAATTATATTTTTTGTAGGGTTCCGTTTATATCCCAAGAGATATAAACGAAACTGTTCCTATAAGGATAAGATCGCTTTGTTGTCAGTTTGTCTGTCAGTCAAGACCTTTTATTTCGAGTTCGCGTGGATGTAACAATCAGAAATTAATGTCAAATATTAAGGTTCACGGTCCTTTTGAGCGTAAAATTAAGCTTCTAAGTAAATGCGATCTAAAAATTCAAGCATTTATGCATTGATTTCAGACCTAAAGGGTTTATCTCAAAAACCTACAATTATGAAATTCGGCAAGAGGTGAGAATTTGCAGTGCAAGTAAAGTAAAAAGTCCAATTTTTTTTATACATTTCATAGAAAAAAAAAACTCTTTACAAACGTATAAATATAATTTATTTAATACAATACTGCATACGACTGCAAGTGTAGGTTTGTCAACCTTTTATTAATTATACTTCCCGCTGAGATACGGTCCTGAAATGTATGAAGTTTCATACTTTTTAGGTTCAGGTATGCGAGTTCGGCTCTCAATGGACCGATTTTTTAAAGATTTGGCATTATTTGTTGTCAATTAATTTGTTGATTAATGTTCCACTTAGCTTTTATATATTAAAATATAAAATTTTCGAATGTTATATACTTATATGGAGTATCTTTTGTACTTAAGATCCATGTCGTTCTGTTCTTGGAAGATTTATCTCACTTTTTAAATTTATGATTTGCTTAATTACTGTTTCAGAGGCCGGTCGTGACTGAGGCCGGTCGTGGCGCAGCGGCACAAGGTGTGACTGTAAACCGACTGGTTGGTGGTTCGATCCCCACTCGACGAGATGAAATATTTACTTAAATTTATATTTCCATTTCTTCGCTCTGGTGTCGAGGCAAAGTTGCGGCGTTGAGTTCTGCCACTTAACACGCAATGCCTCCGGAATTCGGCAGAAAGTGGGGAGCGGAGTGTCTTTCACTACGTTCCCTCTGCCTACCCTGCAGTGTGCGGGATACAGGATTTATTTTTTATTTTTAATTACTGTTTCATACAAAGATTTCTAGCCCCCCATTTTAAAAAGAAAACGAGAACAGAACATTTCTACGTAAAAATCTGAGTCCAACCTACAATTATGTATATCAGTTGATTTTTCTTTCTACTTCACGCTAGTGTTCCGCATGTATTAGCCTAAAAGAAAGATGTTAAAACACTCCGCTCCCCACTCTCTGCCGAATTAAAGAGACATTACAATGTTGAGTTCCGTCACACCAAAGAGAAGAAATGAAAATATTTAATATTCCTTTTTCTCTAGTGAATCAGTCACACGCTTGTGACCCTATTTTAGATTCTGATGTGAATAGATTCAGGAAATACGAAGCTACAAGTAGCAGACACAAAGCGAGTCTCGGTAGTCCTACATATACCTATAAACGTTTTTATTCTATAGTTTTCTCCGACTGTCATGTTCCCTAGATAGCAGTATAAAATACAATCTAGTCCCGTTGTCATGACAACAGCACCTCTATTGAAACTTCTTGAACATTTTTATAGTGATTCAATAAAAGTACCCATATTTTTTAATAATAGAATATATCTATATTGATTTTAAGGTACAACAATATAAATAAACTACGATGTAGTATATTTAATTATATACATTTTTTTTCTTTTTCAGAGTAAACAGACACTACTTTTTTGATAAATCACATCGTTTTTCGAACCTTAAAAATTTTAATGCTATATATCAATATGATAATTATTATATATCATTATAACATTATATCTTATTAATCATTATAATGATTATGTTGAATAATGATAAAAGCCCTTTAACATAACATAATTTATGTTTATACTATTAATATTACATTAATATTAACAACTGCAGTGTGTTTGATGTTTATTAAAGAATTATGTGATTTTTTTTTGTCACGACTTTTGTTACGTCAAGTCCGCTTTCCAGCTTTTTCAAGCATCATCATTTCATTTAGCAGCTTTAATTTTATTTTGTTTTACTAAAACATAATGATGTCTAGTTATATAAACATAACTATGCTTATATCTAGACATAAGTATCTCTAGGTATTCAATATATTAACTAACTTATCTTGAATTTTTGTCAAAACAGAAAAGGGTGTGTGAAATTGGGAAACGAAAATGACATATTATAACTAATAGTTACCGACAGCCCGACTCAGGTGGCGATTCTCTCTACTGATTTGTCACTTTAGGCAAGAGACCCCAATATTTAGTTGGCTCTAAACATTATTTGCATGATTTGGGTAGACGGATATAAGTTTGGGATCGCGGGACACATGTGTGCCATTATTAGGTAAAATATTTTAAAATGGATTTTAGAGATTTAGAAATTTGGATTTTAGAAGTATATTACATTTTATAAAAATTTCATGGCGCAACGATAGAATCGTCTGTTACTGTAAACGCGAAAAGGTTGTAAGTTCGATTGCTACTCGAGGAGCTGAAATATTTAATATTCTCATTTGCTCGCTTAGGTAACGAGGCAACGCCCGGCGTTAAGTTCTTCAACTCAACGCGCAATGCTTCCAGAATCCTGCTATAGATGAGGAACGGAAGTAACTTAGTGGAAATGGAGTGTCTTAACATTAGGGTCCCAGGTTCCTTCTGCTTACCCTCCTATGCACAGGATACAAGAAAAAAGATTTCATAATTATTCTAAAAATTATTCTCACTAACATTCCATTGTTATTATACAATACTATAGAAAAAAAACAAACTCAATTATTCTATTTATAACATAGTAGAGTAAGAACAAAAAGTGGTTATCCGTAGTACAACTGGCAAGCATTCCTGCCAGTTTTTGCTCAATCGGAAATCCCAATCCCGCTCTGGTCTCACGGTTCGCGCCTGGCTCTCATCATTTTTTGCCTTGGCTTCCGTTCTTGTACACCGTGTGCGTTCACTCAAATGGCACGTCGTTTTAACGGTGGATCTGACTGACTGACATATTGTGACTGATAAGATGTTGGTTTGTTGTTACATTTAGTCGAATTAAATTTAATTTATATTAAATTTCAAGTATTTTCTTTATTTCTGCGTTTAGTTTCTAGTTGAGCACTGCTGTTAATTTTTTTTTTTGTATTTTTGTTAGAATGCGGTTAAAGTGTTTTTTTTAACAAATGAAATCATATTTTCTTTAAAAAGTTTAAACTTATTATAATACGTGTCGAATGTTGTCAGTTCTTTTCATGGCACTTTATTATTTCACAAAAAGTATATGTTTTTTCTTAAAAAATAAAATAAGGTAACTATGAATTATGTTTTTATTATATAATTATGTTTAGATATAGGATTACGCATCTTTATGTCGTTGGTCTAATTTAACTAAAATATCAATTCTAATAAAAATTTAATACCTTGTTGTTACTAAAACTGCTTTTAAAAGTTATATTTAAACACAATTTAATCAAAATTCTTGAATATATTGAGTTGATAACTTTTAGCCTTTTCTGCCCATAGTCGTCAACGTTGCGTGAAATTAAATCGAGAAATGTAAACATTGTTAACTACGTCCGACGCAAAAGCTTGACAAATTGGAAGAACAGCTTCCAAAGCTATTTCGAAGAAAAATCCACAAATTCGATTTAAATATCGGAGCACGAAGTTATTTAAAGCTAATTAATGCCTTACTGATGATTGATGAATCTTATAGGTACTATGAATCAAAAGTACATTGACGTATTGGATTCAAGATCAAATCAAAGCAGCTTCACGCTGTATCCCGCACATAGCAGAGTAAGCAGAGGAAACATAGTGTTAAAACACTCCTCTCACCGATTTCCGCTGGAGGCATTGCGTATTGAATGGCAAAACTTAACTCTGCGCTTTGCTTTGCTTTCTTATGTCGAGGAAATCAGATTGCAGAATGAAATATTGAAATGAATTTTTGATTTCCCCATTTACCGTCACCCACTAGTCCTCCTACATCACGACTATCTTCACGTATTGGGTTGGACACAATAATTTTATTTTTTATTTTATTTTATATCGAGAAGCAAACAGTGCTTACAATACTTAAAGCTAATACATATTTACATTATATGAGCCGATAAAGTTTCCAATTATACGTCAAATATGGAGTGAATATAAAATAATTACAAAATAAGCCCTTTGAATATATATGATGTCACTTATTGAGTGCTTGTTTATGTTAAAAGACCAGAGAACATTTGTAACTGAAATATTTATTATAAATATAAATATAATTTTGTAATTGGTTCTATTGAGAGGTTATAACATTTATTGTAATATTAATCTGTTTTATTTTAAGCTTGTCATTTTAAGTAATGGTAACGTTAAACTGAAACAACGAAAAAATAATCTATCCTCATCTTACGATGTAAGTCTACACTCAAAATGTCTATTGGCTTTATTTAAGCTTTTATTTTGACCCCAATTTTATGAGTAACTGAGAAGTTTTGCTCGATATCGAATTGTCAAACATTGAAAGTTTACTTTGTTTACTTGCCAAGACCAAAATGGATGCTTAAAAGGTTACCTGAAAAGAAAAATAAAACATAAGTATTGAACATAACTTTATTCTCTATTTATAAATACATAGATATAGATATAGATATTATTCAGAACTGCATAAAAATATCGTTAAAAATAATGACATTAACATTTAATTATAGTTCTCGTCATCCTTATATGTATAAGAAAAAATTAACTAACTTAGCAATAATCATATAATATAAGTAAAATCGTAACTAAAAACCTAAAACTTCACATAATTTACTATTAATTTATACAACAATTTCAACAAAATTACCTAGAAAGGATCCAACTGTAACTTGGAATGAATATTCACGTACACATATATTAGTAATAAAACAGAGCCCGTTACACCCATGTAAATCATAGCTTAAGCCAAATAACAGAAGCAACCAACACCAGACTATTATTTCTAGACAAGATGCAAATTGACAAGTAAACAAGAGATCTGGGAAGACAAAGTACGGGCCTCGTTTGTGAGTAATGCCACGCTGGAAGCCTTCTCTAACGGCCACATACGTCTTGAACCTGACTTGTAAACTCAACTATTTATCATAGAGAAATGGAGTATAATTTTGTTTATTATCCTTTTATGTATAATATAGTTTATTATTTATTATCATTAAAAACATGGATGTCAATTTTTATAAATATTATCGTAATATGTTATTGTATTCATAAATTTTGAGGTCTGTTGCGTTGGAGGGCAACAGCGTCTGACTGGAAACGCGTATTTTGTGGATTCGATTCCCAATCGAGTTATTAAAATATTTATTATTTAAATTTCTGCGCTCTGGTGTCGAAGCACCAATTAGCCTCTTCAATGCCTCTGCCTATTTTGTGTCTATTCTGTTCTTTTCTCTCTTTAAAACATAACTTTACCTACACATATGTTATACTTAAATGAGACTTGATAATGTTTGAAAAATAAATAAAATATAAGTTAATTTGATTTTAGTATCATACCTACATAATAAAATGTCTAAATTTCTAAATAAGCCAAAAGAAGATCTATAGAAATATAAAAACGCAAAACAGTAAATAAGCTCTTTTGTTTAGAACTAAGCTTTTTTGTATTAATTATTAAAAAAAAGGATTTTGTATAAAATTTTAATTACTATTTCATATTTTTGCTGTATAGCATGGCTCATATATATACATATACCAAACATAATTAACATAACATACACATAATACACAAACATAATTATATCAAGAATGACGAATGGGGGTCTAAAGCTAGCGGGCGAGAGTAATCCAACACGCAGAAACAACAAGCACAAACAAGACCATATTAAATTACAAGCATTTCGCTGTACAGTATCAGGTGCGTCTTAGAGTTACCTAGGATTAGATTAAATACAGTTATATTATGTGTTCTATATACGTGTGTATTAGAGGTCAGTTGGCCGCCGACAGGTTGGGAGTTTGATTCCCACTCGAGGAAATGTAATATTTTATATTTTCATACCGTCGCTCTGTCGCCGGGCATTGAGCGCCACCAATTAACACGTAATGCCTCCAAAATTGTTAATGGCATATTTGTAATGTAAAATGAAAGGCCAGTCGTGGCGGAAAAATTAAATCAAAATTATTAAAGTAAACTCATGCCGGTAAACCACAATAAAAGCAACGCAAAATTATATATATTTTCTACTTTTATACATTTTGTTTCTATATAAAATATGCTCTTGCACTTTACAGCTATTAATATTTTAACATATTCTCTTTCATGAAATGTTGTTCAAAATAAATATTTTATTATTAATAATGTAATAAAATTAATTCAACTTCAAAAAAATAGAAAAATTACACAGACATTTCCTCTTCATTTTGTTGCATAAATCATTTTTATTTTCTATTATTAATAGATTTTATATTATTTTTTCACTAGTCATTTACTATAAACTCCAACTTAATTATAACTTATAAGTAATTCTTACATAGGATGCGTAGCAGTCGAGAGTATTTAGAGTACGCTTCAAGTTAAATGTAAGGTACAAAGCGGTACCTGAGGGCACCAACAATATTCTATTAAACGCATCAAGCAAATATAATTTACAGGGAAACGTTGAGCAATCAGGAACACTGCATACCCCATTTGTTGCGTACACCCGCAAAGATGAGCATTTGAAGCACCCCTTTTGTTTGTCTGAGATTGGTACCACCATATAAAGATTTAATTGATATAACAATTGAGAGAAGAGGCCAGTCATGGTGCAGGGGCACAAGTATGTAGCTGAACGCGACAGGTTGTGGACTCGATTCGCACTCGAGGAAATGAATTATTGAATGTTTTCATTTTTTTGCTTTGGTGTCGAGGCAAAGCGCGAAGTTGAGTGCAGCCACTCAACGTACACATTTAGGATCGGATTGTCTTAACACTAGGCTTCCCTATCCACTCTCATACCAAATACAGCGTGAAAGTGAAAAAAAAACTTGAGAGAGATTTCGTTCGCCTTACTTAGTTGTAAGCTGTTGTAATCGAATCTACAGATATACTTTAATGCTAGCACGTAATAGTGCCAATATAACTGTCCTCTGAGAATGTCGTGTGAAAATTCTGCTCCACTTGCCTTCCATAACATAACCATAATAATGCCATCTAAAATTCTAAAATACAAAATGTTTTATTTATGAAATACTAAAATTTTATGAATTTTAAGAAACATTTTACCATAAATGTTTATTACATTAAAATAGATAAATTTCTGACAATAACATATACCTTTTTATCGCCTTTCACCCAAAGTGGAGAAAAGAGAGAGTTAGGTCATTTAATTATAAAATGCTCACTCAAATCAACATTCATAAGTTTATTTCTTATTTCATATTTTAATGCAATTGACTGTACACAGACCCTTCACACATAAACACAACTTCGTAAATATAATAACCGTATTGAGGTTATCATAAGCTAAAATCGATATTCGATTACGCGTATGAATAAACAAAATAAATTATATTTTGTCCGCCCTGAGCTTGTACTTTATAACTTAGAAATGAATTTTAGTGGATTTTTTTCATATTGAGACATAATATACATATTTTATTGCAAATGTTATAGTTAAATTATATATACTGTGTTATATAATATTTATTGGATGAAAAATATGTCAATTTTACATCAACTGTCATAAACCTAGGTGGAAATATAAAAAAATGGCTTGCACCTCAGCTTTTATAATATTTTTAATTGATTAGAATAATCATAGTATGTTTACATGTAATTGAAAAGAAAATTGGTAAACAATGTGTATAATCAGTATACAGTAATATTTTATAATAGTTAATATTTTAAAAAAAAACTATATACAGCCAGTCCAAGGTTACATCAGCCTTTCAATCCCACCGTCGGACCGATGGGACCATAATATTATATTATGATGTAATCTACTTATAATTGTCCAGTTTTATAATAACACAACAATTTGAAGTACGTGTGAAACAGATTCTTACATTTTAATACATAGTTTGTACCAGCTCTCGCTCGGTTTGAAAAAGATTAGTAAACCAAGTTATTATTTAAAATGAATATAACATTAACGACCCTAAAATGAACATCCATTTTAAATTTCATGAAAATGAACAGTTGCAAAATAAAAATTCCCTGTTCTGTAAAAAATGATAAATTTCGTTAGAGATCCCAGTATTTCTGCGTTAATGCGACGAAATCCGGGCTGCTATCAGTAAAAGGATAAAACCTATTAACTGAGTGAGCACGTCTAGCGAAATAAATTCTAATAAAATTAATTAAGCCGTGGGATGACATTATCTTTTTTAATATTTCACCACCAAAAACAAGGATTTTAATGGATCCACACAGGTTTTTAATGATGGCATGGGGGAAAAATGTATACAGACCTACATAGTATTTCTAAATGTAAGTCCAAAATCCAAATGTTATACAAACGTAATAAGGCATAATTTCATTATTACATTTTACTAATACGATCAATCAAAAATATGTAGGTACTAAATAAATAAATAAATCAATAAATCAGCTTCACGCTGTATCCTGCACACCGCCGTGCACATTGCAGCACATTCCGTTCCTCACTTTCTTCCGGATTCTAGAGGCATTGCGTGTTGCGTGGCAGTACTTAACGCCGCTCTTTGCCTCGACATCAGAAAGAAGAAATGGAAATATCAATTTAAGTAAATATTTCATCTCCTCGAATAGGGAGTCCCACTTTATGCACTTGCGCCACATCTAGCTTCATCAAAATATGTACTAATACTGATTATATTAATTATAATAATATAATTAATTAATATTTACATAATTAATAATAACACGATCCATCAAAAACATGAGTGCGAGATAGGAAGACTTACAAAAATTTAAAACAAGTTTCAACAAAATGAGGTCCATATGTTCAAAGGAAAGAGACAGATTGTTTCTTCAAACCTAATTTAGTTTGCTAAAGAGAGATGGCGGAAGTAATATAGGCTGGGGGTAAGTTAATCCACCATTAATGGTAACCTTTGCACCTGCGCGTGATATCCCGCAAAAAATATGAGCCCCCGAAAAGGATATTGGGGGTGGTACTTGTATTTGCTAACAGGTGAATATTTTTTCTCCATGAACCTTGTGAATTATTTGCCAATAAAGTTGGAGCGGATGCTATGAGTATTTTTTGTTATTTCTCTCTTTTTTATACTGTCGATTGTACCGGATTTTTACTGAAAATTTTCATTGGCAATATTTTTAGGGTTCTATATACCGGTAGGTAAAAACGGTACACTTTAAGTGTTATGGTCAGCCACGACAGTAATCATAGGACTTATTTCGAAATCTTGTGGACATCAAGCTGAAAGTCCTTGAAGTACAGAAAAACAGAAACTTCTAAATCAACGCAATAAAGAGATATAAGTATTATATATGCTCGTAGGTCGGTTTCGCTGAATTTGGTACGGAAACCTCGGTGGGCGAGTCCGACTCGCACTTAACTGGATTTTATTTTAACATATAGGAAAAGCTATACAAGGAAATGTTAATTTCGTGCAAACCTACGTAACTCTTGAGTAATATTATCATTTAACCCAACCAACGGTATTGAATGATCACACCGCAGGGACATCTCAGTTTACCGACGGATATAGCAAGTAGCTGACCTTAAACCTAAGAATAAACAATACCTTTGTGAGTTAACTATTATTATTAATAACTGAATTAATTAGTTAAATTTAGACTTCTTATTGTTCCTACAGTGTATCTTTGACGTGTATGTATGTATGTATGTACAATATTCATACATATATTAAATACAAATCAAGACTTATAAATACACTCAGTTTATATTGTACCGGGCTGTTGTGGCGAAGTGAAAGAAATTTCGGCTGTAAAAATTAAGTTAGTGGGTTTGAATAACACTCTGGAGAAAGAATTATTTATTCAATTTTCTTGCTTTGGCAAAAGGACTAATCGGGGCGTTGAGTGCTCAACCCGCTTAAATAATTAATTTATGATTAATTTAAAAATTCTTCCATAACACAGTCAGAATAACACAGAAACTTCAGTATTTTGTCACTAATACTGCTCTATCTATGCATAAAAAGCTGAGAATACGTGAAAACTGCTTTTATACTAGAACAAAAGATTTTTTATGAAAAAAAACAACGATTCCTCTCTGTACTTTATATTTAGAAGAAAGAAAATTCAAATAGGTATATACTTACTATATTTACCATACAACTTACCTGCTAACACTTTTAATAAAAGTTCTCTTTAGAAGAACAATGAAACGCTTCGCTTTGTATATTCACTAAGAATAAAATCCTTTTTAATTAACTACGTTCCAGTTTCGTGGGAATTTTTATGTTTCACGCGTATGAAATGGACACTAGATGCTCAGTTATACAAAGTTAACTGTTTTATCATTGTATTAAGATATTTTAAAATGAATAAAAAGAAATAAAAAATATTCATAAAATACTAAAGAAAATGAGTTATTTCTCTTTACGTTGCGGACTTTTGGCTTGCGAATTTTATAAACATATTAAGATTCTGATTTAAAACTGAACAAATGCTCACGCTCTCTCAAGTAGCTCGTAAGTTCACCAATTAACATAATGTGTCGACTTATAAACTTTGATACAAACTTTCGTTTTATATATTTAATGTTCTTTTAATGTGAAATTTAGGCTTATTAGTACTAAAAGCTATACATTCTTTCAACTGTAAGAGATATATCCATTGTAAGCAAACTCGTGTAAAACAGGGTATATAAATAAATTTTCTAATAATATAGATATGTGTTTTATCATGTTTTAAAAAAACGTTAACCGCTTCCTATTTCTAACACTGTAGTACCAACTGTTGCGCTTATAAAATCTTTGATTAATGCATGCCTCAGATCCACAGTTTTTATAAAATAGTAAAAGGTTTATCTTCAATGCAAGCAATAGTTCCATATATGTATATAAATTGAAACTACAACTACCGCATATTTTTACATAAGTACTTAAAGCGCATCGTGGCGGTAAATATAAAAAACCACTTATATATAAATCGCCACTAGAGGTCAGGCGATGCACGGGCGTAAGCGTGTGACTGTAAACACGACAGTTGTGGGTTCGATTCTCACTCGGGGAAATTAGGTTGTTGATATTTTCATTTCTTCGCTCTGATTTTGAAACAAATCGCGATATTGAGTGCCGCCACTCTGCATGCAATATAAATATAGAAATATGAGGAGAATAGGGAGCAGACCCTGCTACACGCGGCGTAAAGCCTAAAGCTGAGAAAATAAACAATTTTCTGGAACCAAAAAATACAACATATTATTACAAAACAAATATAAGCTAAACAAATTTCGCTATTTTCCACGTAAACCATGTCAACTTTATACGATGTCAAGTTACACCGAGTAGGCAGTTCTCGGACCCGTTAAAAATTATTCAGCATTTAACTTAAAAATGTTTCATTTTGTGTTACACTACCCGGTACTGGGCATAAGGTAGCGGGCCTCCATTGTTATTATTGTTTGAACTAGAATTTCTTTACTAACTTGTCTAGTATGTACTTCAAAACACACCGTTTAAACACATTATATTACGTTATGAGTTTTAAAATTTTACTTAGTTGTTTAATTTACATTATATTATATCGTTTTAATAATGAATTATTATAAATACGTGACTAAAATTTGTTTTTGTTGTTTTTTCTTCGTTTTCGGCGTCACGCAGTATCCCGCATAAAGTATTGTAAGAGGAGTGAAACTGGAAAACCAGTGTTAAGACACTCCGTTTCTGCTAGAATCCATACCTCACACTCCTATTCTGAAGGCATTGCGTTTTGGGTACCAGATTTCAACGTCACGCTTTTTTACACATCTCGTTACCAGGACAAAGAAGTGAAAATATTAAATACTAACGTATTGATTAGATTATTCAAGATGTTTATGGGCTCAAGCGCATCATCAGCACGTCATAAAGGTCAAGTCAATCCTGATGAGGAGAATGATATGAAATCTAATTTATTTTTCATATACAAAATATTTTCGTTTCCATTGAACAAGGCGCGTACGACATTGGAAGTAGATGAAAAGCTAAGAAAAGAGTGACCCAACACGGGGTTTCTGTTTATCTTGCAAAAAGTACATATAATAAATTTTTATTTATTTACAAAGAAAATAAAGATTTAATTTCTACTTTTATACAATTTATTGCGTAATAAATGCTTTGTAATTTTAACTAGTTCTCAGCTATTATTTTCAAGCTTTTTAAAATTCATTAAATCAATTATGTAATAATTACCATTTATACACTACACTATTAAATCTTTTATTATGATTTTATATATTTTATTTTATGATAAATTTTATAGGCGCACACTGCGAGTTCTAAGCTGAACAATGCTTTAGCGAGTGACTATTCATATGTAGTATATAACAATACCTCTTGCACTGATAGTAGCATCACAAATTAAATTTTTGTGTTTCGATTTATTAAAAGTTTAATATAAGGTTGACAATGTGAACAAGCAGTAATAAAAGAAAATATCATAATTAACTCAAACGACACATTAGACGATAAAAAATAGGAGGGCGGTGTCAATATCTGGCGTAGTGTTTTTTTAGTTAGAAGAATTAAAAAAACACGTTCCATCTCTACTTTTATTGACTCACACAAACGCAATATATAATTATCTTTATATATACCTACTTCGTCAAAATACTAAAAACAAACACAAGCGCAATAACGAATTAGACAACAAGTTTACAGCCCATCCGTCTGTTTCATTAGGCGGTGCGATGCGTCCCATCTAATCAGACTTAATCTAGTTAAAACTTTTCCAATAAGCCGCCCCTAACATTTCTACGCGATCGTAAAACGAATGCCGAATGTCATAAGCATGGTTTGTGTTTAAGTTGGGGAGATTGAAGATTTCATCTTCTAATAAAACATTTGGAAAAATTTTAGAGTTTTTGATCTGATGTTTATTGAGGTTATTAGCTTTTTGAACAGAAGAGTAATATATCATTTTTTTATATAATGACATCATATGAAAGACTTAAGACAATCATATTGTTTTTACATGGTTTGCTCAATGTAGATAGATAATTTTGAAAGAAAGTCAAGATTTCGACATATAACTCATTTTTTCACAAAATTTTTAACTTGTTCTGGTTCATGGAATGAATAGTTATGACTTAATTCAGTTCCATTTTTTTTAAATACAAAATCAAACCCAAACTTGAAACATAAAAATATATTGTTCACATACTACGTATTCGAAGTTGTGAAGTACATATTTTAACCTATTCATTCAACCAATTTACATAAATCTATATACATATAAAGATTCACCTCCACAATCTTTTATTTTCAGTTTATTAAAATCAGTATTTTATAAAAAGTCAAGCGTGACCCTCAAACCATCTAATGAACTTAAAGATACACTCAAAAAGATATTCTCTATTAAAGCCAAAGGTCGCACCCTCAGTTCTGAACAAGTAATCTCTCAATCTCTTAATGACAATCGGGAACTTTGCTGCAATTATCGCAACAATTCCCTTTAAGAGGGATTCGACAACATTTATAAGATTAAAAAGCAAACCACGCCAATTATATTCTATCAATTATAATTAATTACTTTAATTAAAAGTTTATCATTAAATTTTAAGTTATTTACTAAAATTTTTAAATATTTTTTGTATTAATATCTACTATTGTTTTAATAGAAAGTTTTGATTAATTGTTATAATATATCAAATTTAAATGTTTTTTTCTTATTTAATCGTAAATATAAGAATATAATTAAATTCTTGTATAGAAAATATTTTCCTTAACTTTTTGGAATGCAAGTACTGAGTTGTATATTCAACTAACTCATTCAATCATCACAAAATTAAAAGTTCAAAAACAAAGGAACCACAACAACTTTAATTTTAGATGTGGTCAGAAATATAATTTGTTGTCTGTATATAAATAATACCTTACCAATATGAGGAAATATGAGTATGGAGGATGGATATATGAGGAAATAGGTAGATAGAGGGAACCTCGCATCTTAACACTAGGTTCCCTCTGCCTACTCTGCCGTGTGCGGATTATTTTATTTATTTTATAATATTGTTTTTTTAGCTAGACGCTGTATATCGCACACAGCAGCTAGTATTAAGACACTTAGTCCTCCATTTTCCGCCAAATTCTTAACACATTATTGAACGAAAAAAACGAAAATATTTAATACTTAATACCTCAAGTGGTAATTGAACCTTTTCGATCGAACGAAATTCGTATAGTAAAATATAATATATCCAAACAAAATTTAAATCAGGTTAGAAACTCATCCGATAACATAATTTAAATAATTTCAACCCCAAGAAATAAGGTAATGGAATGAAAACGCTCAAAAATATTATCCATTATTTGTACAGCAAATACATCAAGATAACAAATGCTATAATATTAATCTTGAGAATTATTTTTAAAATATGATTCTTTTGGGTCGTTTATTTTAATGTCCATAATATTTTGATACTTCCTTGTTGGGTTATTTTCCTTACTTGATAAGAAATATTTTAATTAAAGGTTGAAGATTTTTTTTATATATATTACGGTTTAATTTTGTAGCTATATTTAAATAAATAAAGAACTAAAAATATACTTATAGCTCTTGAACTATAAGTACATTGCAACGACTTGTCGTTGCATGTTTTCTTATAGATATTTTGTCCTGTAAATCATTTATTAGATGTAAGAAAATTCGGCAGAAAGTAGAGAACGGAGTGTCTTAACACTACGTTACATACTTTGCTGTGTGTGGAATACAGCGTGAATCTATTTATTTTTTACATTTATAAAAAGTATATAAATTTCGTTAAAAATATAAAATCCCAAACCCCAATCTGTGATAACTTAACTTAACGAATATTTTCACATCATTAATTGCAATGTTGCAGTCGGGCTATATTCGTTCGCATTAAAGACCTTAAAGACATTATGGCAGCCATTTTACAAAAAGCTCCATACAAAATCGGTCCGTTACGCCACAGCGGTTTGTGTAAGTCACTTCGCTGGGGAGGATAAGACATTATATGTTTTTCACCACCGCTCATCATCTTAAATGATGCGTGACACGTAAAAATTATTATGTAGCCATTATTGAGTCATTGTAGTGTATATTAAAAATCTGTTTATAGATACAATATGTAGGTATATATTAGGGCGAACTAGAACATTAACATATAGAATAAAAATTAAATCAAATCAGTTTTACACTGTATCCCGCACACGGCAGGGTAGGCGGAGGGAACCTAGTGTTAAGACACTGCGATCCCCACTTTCTGCCGAAGTCTGGAGGTATTGTGTGTTGAATGGCAGAACTCAACGCCGCGCCTAGCCTCGACACCAGAGCGAAGAAATGGAAATATACATTTAAGTAAATATTCCATCTCCTCTAGTGGGGATCGAACCCACAACCAGTCGGTTTTACAGTCACACTTCGTGTGCCGTTGCGCCATCACTGGCCTCTTATTATATATAGAGTACTAAATATTTGAATAAAGTATTTCGAATCAATCCAGTCTATTAGATCATACATATAAGTTCAAACAAATAGTTTTTTGAGTACCGTCCAACAAAAATAAATTATACTTTATTTGCAATTAACAACTGAATGAAAATATTAATAATTCTCTATTGTTCTATAAAATCAGAAGAAACCAATATTATACAGGTAATTCTAGAAACAATAATGAGTAGTTTGAAATCTTATTTTGTACTGGGTACAAAAGGATGGTATACAAATAGACCACTCTAACGCACTATAAAGCGAATACAATCCACTTAGCTACGTATTAATGAAAAAAAATCTATTGTTAGCATAAAGAGTATCTAATCAAAATATAAAACTACTTTCAAATGCACTGTTTTTAATTTTTTTTTGTACAGCTTCACGCTGTATCTTACAGTAGGGAAGGCAGAGTGAACCTAAATACTTAACACTTTAATACATTCCGTTCACCTTTTTTCGCTGAACTCTGAACAAGCAATGTTGAATAGCGGAACTCGATGCCGCTCATCACGCAATTACATCAACACCAGAGCAAAGAAATGAAAATATTAAAAAGCATATTTGTGAAGATCGAACCCACAACCTGTCGCTCCATAACTGGCCGTACACTTTTAAATTAACCATTTTCATTTCATTATGTTAATTAACAAAAAGTCAACGGACGAATACAAGGCATATTAAACAAAGGGTTGAAATTAAAATTAATATGAACAATATGAAAAGCTTCAATAAAGCAATTGAAACTTCCGGGAGCACGCTGCGGACTTGACGTGGAGTGCACCCGCACGTGTTTGAAGAGCTACTAGACAGCCATCCAGTAAAGATATATACCGTCACTACACTGTGGATATTATAATATCGCTTATACTTATCTTTAATACAATAACTTTAATATACTATATACGCTTATATTATAGATTAACGCTGTATCCCGCACAACGCATGTTGGGCTGAGGGAACATAGTGTTAAGACACTCAGTTCCCCATTTCCGCTGAATTTTGGAGTTGTGTGCGATTCAAAACGCAGTGTCTAGAAAATATGGCGAAAATTGGAAATCAGAGCGCCTAATCTATAAATGAAATGATAACGTAGACGTTCTCTTCGCCTATCCTGCTATATCCAAAATATAGAACGAAGCTAAAAAACCACAAAAATCTATAACAATTTCATATGATATTTAAATTTATATTGTTACGAGAAACAAAATTATAAAATCGTCTTTTATATATTTCCATTTTTTAATATATAATATAATATTAAGTAATAAAAGAAGTAAAACATCCAGCTAATCAAAACTACAACTAACAAAAGCGGCTATACGACCAACGTCATACATTTCCATAGGTGCTTACGGTACACTGTACGTACAATGCGCTACTCAGCCGTTAAGCTATACTCTGTTTGTTCACATAGCCCAGTTAGATCATTGGTTTCAAGATACCACATAAAAACAATAGTATTTTAATTGAAATGAAAAAAAATAAGTACTAAATTGAGACTGTGGCGCATTGGTTCATGTATGCGACTGCAAATACGACAGGTTGTATGTTCAATTCTCACTCGAGGAAATTTAAATATTTAATGGTTTTTCTTCGATCCTGGTAACGAGGTAAATCACATCGTTAAGGTACGTTATTCAACTTGCAATACTGCCAGAATTTGGGGGAAAATGGGGAACAAAAGTATCTTAATGGCTCCCGTTTGCACTATTATTACTTTAATGTTATCATTATACTTATCTTTCCTCAGTATAAATATTAAAATATGTAAAGCAAAAGTAAAATGAACAGTAATTCAGACACTCGGCGGCGAGGAGCGCCTCGGAACGCAATTATCTATGCGTCGCTTAGGCGCCGTCGCTAATGATCGCTTCGCTCGCGTGAACGTCGAGTTATTATATATTTCAACTTCAATTGAAACTGAAGTTGGAATGTGAAAAAGTATAATATATATTTTGGTTTTATAGGCAAAGCTATAAATGTTTTTTTAATTGTATTTTTCAGAGCTTACTTAATATATTAATTTAATATAGAAAATTTATAAGCAATACGAAATATATTTCAGATAATTAGAAGAACAGGGCTCTACTATTTTGTGTCTTAGTATAAGCTCAACTTTCTAATATATTTTTTAAATTTAACATTTCTCTTTTATTGATTTCTAGTGAAGTGAAACATATATTATCTTAAGTAGTTATTAAGCGTATTAGCTATGTGTAGTTTATAAAATAATGGTAACTCTCTCTTTTGTTTATTATTTATTCTGCTAAGAAATCATCTGAGGAGTAACCTGGTACGGTACTACGTTCAATGTTTCGAAAATAAGCCAAAAAAAGTAGGAAAAATTACAGAAATATTAACAAATATTTATAAAATTTTATTTTTGCACACATTTTCTTCCTATGTGCCCAAGTTGGATGGTAGAGACTGCTTTTCAGAGTTAAACCCACCATCCACAAAACATGTATGTGTTTATATTATGTATAAATGTATAAAGAATTTGTATTAAATAAACAAATAAATATTGCCATGATTAAAGAATGAGGAAAAATAATACAAAAAAAAATGTAATTTATCGCATCACATAGCATTCCCGACCGAGACGTTTAAGGTATGTCAGTATATTAAAAATAATTGAACATACCTACGCATACACATTTTCCTTACGACAGAAATATACTAAGACAGGAAGTTTATTTCACGAAGAAAGTATATTACAAAAATAATGATAAGCTCAGAAACGTCTCCAGAATTCTGAATGGGAAACGGAGTGTCTTAACTCTAGGCTCCCCCACTACCCCACTGCTAACAGGATACAGCGTAAAATTGGAAAAAGAAGCTACGCTCTATATTAACGAATTAATAAATACATAAAATTAAACTATAAGATCAGCTTCACGCTGTATCCCGCACACAGCAGGGTAGGCAGAGGGAACTTTGTTGACACTCCGTTCCCCACTTTCTGCCGAATTCTGGAGGCATTGCGTGTTGAGTGGCAGAATTCAACGCCGCGCTTAACCTCGACACCAGAGCGAAGAAATGGAAATATAAATTTAAGTAAATATTTCATCTCCTCGAGTGGGGATCGAACCCACAACCAGTCGGTTTTGCAGTCACACTTCGTGCCGCTGCGCCACGACCGGCCTCAATTGATTTTTATTTATAAACTATAAGATATAAATTTATTTTTTATAAATCTTAGAACATATAAGAAGGTATATTTTGATAGAACTCTTAAAAACAATTTATAAATAAAACCTACTGACACTATAAATCAGCTTGAATGTCATAAAATAATCTAAAATACGGATTAAATCCTGTTATTATTTAGAGCATAAAGGATGTCAAGGTCTGATAATGGTTTATTAGCATTTTAAATAACGCCATGTGAATATCGTCGTCTGCGTTCAAGGACGTTTACGTTTCGAAAGGCATAATATAGGCATGTCTGTATTAATCTTGTTTTCTCATTCATCAAAATATAGTTTAGCACGCTTATTTTTTTTTAGTAAAAAATTATACTTCTAGACAGGATAGAACATCCAAACGATCTGGTTTTTTTCACACCGTAACTCTACTGACAGAGTGAACCTAATGTTGGACTCTCCGTTTCTCATTTTCCACCGAATTTTAGAGGCACTGTGTGTCCAGTTGCAGAACTCAACGTTGCACTTGGTCTCGATAAAAGAGCGAGGAACTGAAAATATTAAATACTTTATTTGCTCAAGTGGGATCGAATTCAACTCGACTGGTTGGTTTGGCCACTTGTACCCAACCGCCACGACTGGCCTCGGTTAATAATAATAATAAATATAATATCAAACCGCATAATGAATGAAAACGAATATCAAAACAATATTATAACAAAAGAAAGGAACTGAAAATAATATTATTAAGTAAATACACTAAAACCTTTTTACATATCCTACAAGCACTCTTTGTGGTTGAATTCGCTATAGTTTCTTTTGTACGGCTTACTCTTAATACAATACCACGTATAGTAATAACATTCCATTAAGGGAGAAACATGTTTTTCTGCAGTTTAATTTCATTTCCTTTAGAAAAATATTATTATTATGCTATTTTCTCTTTTTTTCAGCTTAACGCTGTTTCCCGCAGTCTGTTCCCATTTTCTGTCGAATTCTAAAGGCGTTGTTTGTAGAGTGGCGAAACTCAACGCCGCGCTTTGCCTCGAAACCAGAGCGAAGAAATGAAAATATAAATGTAAGCAAATGTTTTATCTCTTCGAGTGGGGATCGAACCCACAACCAGTCGATTTTACAGTCACACTCTGTGCTACTGCGCCACGACTGGCCGAAACACTGACTGGCCTCTCACACATTCAGTTTATGTAAATGTGGTGAAATATGTAAGACAATCGCGTTAGATTTTGTGTTATCATTTATTAGCATAAATTTAAAGATGGTGCACCAAATGGTATATTATTACGATCTGCGCTCGTTCTAGTGTGCCACTACTTTAGGGAATAATTAGAGAAATGAGGTTTAGGACATGCTGAATCATTTTGGCTCTATGCCATTCTCTTATTTACACAAGAAAATCTGATTATTCACTAATTAAGGAGGTTGGCGGCTTAAAATTTTCTTGCAAATTATAATTTCATTAGAGAATATTAGTCTATTAGTTGTTAATGGTGCTGCTCGTACAAAAACGTAATATTCAACTGTGGTTTTACTTCTATTTAACTTTTAAATAATATTGATATTTAATAAATGTATAAAGATAATGAGGCCGTCGTAGCGCAAAGGCACGTAGACGCGACGATTGATGGATTCGATTCCTTCTCGGTGGATTTAAATATTTGATATTTTCATTTTCCTCGAGAAAAGTGGGTTCGATCACCAGTCGAGGACATGAAAAATTTTGTTAAAATTTATATTTTCATTTCGTCGCTCTGGTGTCGTGGCAAAGCGCGGCGTTGAGTTCCGCCAGTTTACACACAACGCCTCTAGATTTCGGCGGAAAGTGGGAAAATGGAGTGCTTTAATACTAGGTTCCCTCTACCTACCGAGTGTGAAGTATACAGCGTGAAACTGATTTGATTTATACGATTTGATTTCATTTTCCTCGCTCTAACAACAAGGCAAATCGCGGCATTAACTTTTACCAGACCACACGCAATGCCACAAAAAACCTTAACAATAGGTTCCCTCTGAGCAAAACTGAAAAAAGAATAAACATCATTATTCCCTCCTAAACGCAGTAGTCACACATCATATACCTAAACGCTGTTAACTAAACATACATACATACATACCTTCACTCATTACGGAGCTAGCACAACTAATTTCACACCAATTTTCGATGTGACCAAATCTGACAGCGCGCCCGACGAGCTCCATTAACGGCAAATCTAGGATTAGAGATTAATCGACAAACGACAGGTGACTGACAAGAGTGATGCTGCGGTCACACAAATTCGCGTAACATTAGATAATTATTTACATTTGTTTATAGGTAGAAGCGATAGAAGCATTATATAGAAACATAGGAAGGTATGAAACATTTACAAAATTCTTAAATTAAATTTTAGTAAAAAAGTGTCTATAGATGGATTTAAAATATTCTTAAAATCTAAAAGTCATAGTTCCATTACAATATCTACAATATCTATTACTATCAAGAACTGTAAATATGCGATCAGTCACAGAGCCGCCACTGTGGTAAAATTCGAGAGCATGTAACGAATTTGATTGATGCTACAATAAAATCGAAAACTTAATAATATTTAGAAAGTTTAACAGAGAAATTCAAGTTATTAAAAACACATACGCACATACTTTCATATCAAAAATACTTTTCTTTTGTAAAGCAACTCCTTTATCTAAGAATTTTGCCAAACAGTTTAACTTTTGTTCCCGCATTCTCCAACCATAATATTATTATCTCTGTACTTTAATGATGTAACCCGCCTTAAGCTCTATAGATGAAAACAATTTTCTCCGAAATACTCCGTGTTCGCTCGTTTTCACAAAATCTTATTATAATGAACGCCACGATGCACATCACATTTGTTCTTGGTGGGTAATCTATGTCAAGCAAATCAAATATTTTTTCGCTATTTTGAAGGGTAAATACATACTATTGTAAGACGTATTCACCTCAAAGACGTATTCATAAATTATTTTTCTTTTATCGTTTTCAATCTTAAATCGGAATTCAATATGTTGTCCATTTTCATTTGATATTCCATTAAATTTATTGATTTTGGCAAATATGTAAAGTAAATAAGTTAATATGTTGCTCGGAGTTAAATCTCTCGGGAACAGAAAGCTTATAGCTTACTTTACATTTATTAATTTAATGTATTTACATAAAGTGTAGTCTACACATATATCAGATAATTGATAAATATACGCGTCGTGCTCCTGTAAAAAAAACCAGACAAGCGCGAGTCGGGCTCCCCATCGAGGGTTATATACAAAAATTGGTGGAGACTTTTCTGAAATTGTAGCTTTGCTTAGCCAGCGCTCTTTCATCTAATACCTCACTTGAACTAGCGACTCTAATATAAAATGTAACCCCCCTTTTTAAACCTTTTATTTTTAAGGTTTAAAAAAGGGGTAAGGATTTAACCACAAATTTATAGTTTTCATGTTAACCTGCCAATGTTAGCTGCCAAATTAAAATAAATTAGGTGAACCGGAAGTACCTTATTCATTTAGATTGATTTTGTAATGTTGAAATGATGTGTTTTGTTTTGCGATGTAAACGGCCATATCTATTTTTAAGTAAAGGTAGAAGAATTTTTTTTTAGGAAATCAAGGAACCGTAGATTTGAATATATGGTTTCAGTCATCCTTTAACTCAGTTTCTGAGATAAAGGCTCTTGACAAATAGACAGGCAGACGGACAGACGGACGGACAACAAAGTGATCTTATAAGTGTAATATTAACTGACGTGTATTAATCTGTTTGTTATTTCACTCTTATACGTGGAACGTTTAAGAAAGAAATGAATCACTTTATGTTGTCGCCGGAAACAATGTAGTTAGTTGCCTTTGATCTTTGATCTTCGTGGAAGTAATCACTTTTTTGTAAAATAAAAAAATATATAGTACATTTCAATTATGTACAGTAATATATAGAGATCGTCGTGGTGCAGTTAGGTGTGACTGCAATGTGATGGTTGTGGGTTCGATCCCCACTCCAGGGAATGAATTACTATTTCTTAATATAATCATTTCTTCGCTCTGGCATCAAGGCAAAAACCCAGTGTTGAGTTCCGACACTCAACACGCAATGCCTCAAAAAAATCACCTGATCTAATTTGAAACTGATTTAATTTTATCATTTACAAACAAATTCCCAGAATTGGAAGTAAATACAAAAAAAGGTTCCTTGTATTTGATAACAATAAAATGTACAGAAGTAGCAGCCTCAGCGTGCTTTTAACTCCAACCAAATATACTTAGGAAATGTGTTAAAAAGTAAATAACAAGTTTGGCTAAACAAATATCAGCGGCGCGCTCTGTGCGAACGTAAACATCGGTGGTTTCTCTAAACAGACGGTTACTCGCAGTTTTAATGACTACATTTTTGAAACACTATATTTTATATAAAATTCAGCATATTTCTTAAAACAGGTCTGTGTTTTTTTTTATTTTTTTTTTCAATAATTATGAATCTCGTTAGTTCTTTACTTGTCATGTTGGTGCAAACTAAGTACTGAATATTTTTCTAAAACTCGCTTATACATTTAAGAATTTTAGTGTATAGGTATAAGAGGTGTACCTCTTATAATTATAAAATTGCTTTAATTGAATAGCTTATAACACTTTAGTTGGACGGAGATAAATAAATGTGAGTTTACCCACTTACTAAATATAAACCTTTACAAAATATTGAGATGATCAAAAATCCCAATATTATTCTATTTACAATCAATTTAAAAATTAAAACATCAAAACTCAATTAAGCCTTCTGAAAATTTTAGTGAACAATCAAAATCTTTCTAATTATTCCTATCGTTATGGATAATAACATTTCCACTGAGTAAAAATTTAATTTCAATCCCTATAATAATAAATAAATTGAGACCGTCGTGGTCTAGAAGCACAAGAGTGTAATTGTAACGCAACGGTCCTGGGTTGGATCTTTACTCGAGGAATGAATTGTTAAAAAAAATAATCAAATTAATTCAGCTCTACGCCTACCCTACTATGAGCAGGATACAGCGTGAAGCTGAAAAAAATAAATAATAAAATTTAATCTCGTTAGATGTTCCACTTGCCTCAGTTTATTTTCCCCATTTACTTATTTACGTAATTAAATTTTGTTCTGTGAATGTTTTTAAGCCTCGTTAGGCGGGAAACAAAGGCTTTTGTGCTGTTTACTCTATTATATAGAAGGCATATGAGACCACTTTGTAACGAAACGTTTATTAAGGTTTAGCCTCCAAAACTATTTTAATTTAATAACCATTACTAATTTAGTATTTTTGTTGCGATTTTAGATTTTTTGTTTTTATTTTGAATTAAAGTACACATCATATTTTATGATTATTACAAAGTCCAAATATTTACATATTTTTTAAAGTACATAATTTATTTTCTTAGTTATATTAAAAAAAAGGTCCCCGTCACAAATACTTCAAGTTAACAGCAAACTTTTTTAAAACCTATTTTATAATAAAGCCCTTAAAGGTTCAATAACGGAAGTACGCTCTTATATGAAAGAAGTCGAAATTCAAAATCACAATAGATCAGAAACCACTCAATACCGTGTTCTAATAAAAACCGGATATTCCCGGATGTAGCGGATGAAACCGTAAGCCGTCTGGTCCTTAACAAAATATCATGTTTAACATCGACCAATTTTACACGTAGAGATCGTGCTTGGTTTTTTTTATTATTTTTAATTTATATCTAATAAATTGTGTTGATGATATTTATTTTTTCGTTATAATTTCAAAAATACTTATCTCATTATATTTTTTTTGAACACAATAAATAATAAAAATGCTTGTTAGTTATAAGAGCTTGATTAGCTTCATTAGTTTTTAAACACAATAAATAATTAAAATGTTTATTTTACAATTACTCAACACGCAAAGTATTCAATGGAACGTAAGAAACGAAATGATCCTAAAGGGAACGGAGTGTCTCAACACTAGGTCCAGATTTTCTTTACCTACCCTTCTGTATGCGGGATACAGCGTGAAGCTAAAAAAAATAATAATAATTTTAAAGGTAACAAGCCAAGTGAACGAAACACAATACTTCGCTGTAAATAGACGGGAAGTCAGTAAAACTACAACTAAAGCTACCACCACTACCATTGAAAAGTGTCCAATATCCACATTTTTGTGGTGAACGACCGCGACGAAACCGAATGCACCCGCGCTAATCCTCACAATAGCGTAGCGATGTCTCCAAGTAAACAACAAGCAACCCCCATAGAAAACAAATTGACATTTCAATGGTACCCGCCCAGGGCCAGCCATTTGCAATTCAAACGAACCACTTCAATATCATGCCAGCGTATGGAAATAAGTGCGTTTTGAAAGAGATCTGATTTCCGAACAGATAAGCCTCGAAGCCATGTATTTCAATAAGGATACGGCTATGGTAAGGCTATGTGTTTATACTTATGGTGATATGGGTTGTGATGAAGTTACAGCCTTTCGTGATAGGTACTTTGCTGTCGTAGAAATGTATCTTACAAGTGATATAATTTATTGATTATTTACAAAAAATTATTGATAATTTCGTACTCCTCAAAATCCTACTACTAGTTCATACGTGTCTAGTATCTAAACGCAAGTGAGCAAATTAAATTATTTTAAAACATTGGAAAACTACTATCAATTAAACACAATTATTATGTTTTCTTGGAAACGTTTCTACTTGCTATATCTATTTTGTTTCAGGTTCACACTATATCCTGCACATAGGTGGATAGGCATTGAGAACCTGGGTATCTAGTACTAAGATACTCCGTTCCAAAAAAAAAAACTTTCATTCAAGGCCGTTCCCCTGCTTTAATTCAAGGCATTGCGAGTTGACCGAACTCAACCGCCCATTTTGAAGTGACAAAATTTTGAAAATAAATATTTCATTTCCCCGAATGGAAATAGAACTCACAACCTTCCACGCTTACAGACGCACGCTAGTGTACCTACACTACATCTAGCCTCATTCATAGGTCTAAATACAACAAAAATCTTTTAAATAGATCTTTCAATTTACCAACTTTTGTAAAAAAAAATCAAAAGTCCCAAATGAACTTTGATTTGAATTGGCAGGACTGATACGTATTGAGTACATCCCGCTGAAATCCTGAACAAATGAGTTATTCATACCCTCTTCCGAATATAGCACGGGTTTGAATACAGATTCACCAGTTAGGCAGCCAATCCAATCCAATTGAAAAAAAGTAACCAATTTTAGATGGAAGTACGACTGTTTTTTGCTAGCGTTTTTTTTTTTTAAATGAATTGAAAATAGATGGAACAATAGTATTTAAAACAAGCGCTATTTTTAATACTCTGGATACCCAATTATAATATTTGTGGGGTATGAATATTAAAAACTACTGAAATATACACGTTATAATTTAACGTATGAACGAATGAATAGAAGTTGATGAATATTATAGAATTATTTAAAATTGTACGCATCCCATCGCATCGCATCATCGCATATAGACGTGGCGCGGGGGCACGAGCGTGTAAAGTCGTGAATTCGATTCCCAATCGAGATATTAATATATTTAATCTTTTCAATTTCCGCACTCTGGTGTCGAGGCAAAGCGCGACGGTGAATTCCGCCACTCAACATGCAATGCCTCGAGAATTTAGTGAAAGTAGGAACGGCGTGCCTTAACACTAGGTTCCCTCGGCCTAAGGTACACACGCGGGATACAGCGTGTGGCTGAAAAAAAAAATTATATCTTTCTCACTCGTTCCGTCACCAAAGGTGGCGTGCAGATTACTCCGTAACATTAACGTGACCCTCTTAAAACAATACACATTTTACAGTGTGTGTTATATACGCCATTATTCCCGTAGGCGTGTATACGACTCGCAAAGTGCATTAACAAGAGAGCTCTAGCCCTAATAAATGTAGCGACGCCCTGTGGCGTTGAGTACCCCACGACAAAGTTAGTTTCAAGACGTAAATTGTTATTTATGTCGTACAGTATATTATTTTTGTTTTTATTTATGAGTATAAAAAATAGTAGAATATAAAAAATCTATTAAATGCGAGTCGGACTCGGGCACCGAGGCTTCCGTATTAATTTTATGATTGTAGGCTAACGGAAAATACAATTTATAAAAGTTGGTAAATCTAAGCTTGCCGGCATATCCACTCATTTTGTATGAAATTAACTACCAACTATAGATATGTAATGATTTTTTTAATGATATACCTATCAATTATTAACTTTTCGCATTTTTTTTTCTTTTATGTATATTGTAAGTTCTTACATCGAGGTAAATTTCATAACTATAGGTCCACGGGAAGTACCCTACGATTTTGGTTACGCGGCAAATTTTATACAAATGCTCTTGTATCTTTTGATTGCGTTGACGTAGAATTTTTTCTGTGCCTCCATGAAACATAGATGCGAATGTTAATATTAATTTCAGCTTGATATCTAAAAGTAAACAGACAGAGGAATAACAAAGTGATCCTATAAGGGTACTGTATTTACATTTTGCAAAACAAAACTCAAAAAAAATAATAAAAAATAGAAACTGGCGTCCCGTTTTTGTTTACTATCCTAAGAAAATCGAGATAGAATTTTCTAGGAGAATTAAATGAAACTTGAAATGAAATTAATTTATATAAACCCTACTCAGGATTCCTTTTCTATAAGTGATAAGTCAAAAGTGCTTATAAGAGTTTATTTGAATAAAGAATATTTTGAATTGAATAAGAGAAAAAAAAACGAACTTAATAACTTTTCTACCCATATAAATCTTATTAACTGAAATGGAATACACTCAAACCGATGACAGCCCGAAGTATTCTCATGCGGTCTACATTTAAATGTCATCTTTCTTTCAAAGTTAATGTGAAAGTGTTGTATTGTGTGTACGACGTCAGCTCCTTTGTTAGGATCCTCAATGACAAATGCATACTTTTAATCTTTTAGATGTATGGACTAAATTCATTGTTGTCATTTGGTACGGTTACATATGGTTGCTTTTTCGTTAATTTTGTTATTTTTATACTAGTTTAATTTTTTTGTCTTCACGTAGTACTGTTACCCTCTTTTGCGCCAAATTCTGTTGGCATTGTGTTTTTTGAGTGGCATTACTAAACACTGTGCTTTGCCTCGTTACCAGGGAGAGGAAATGAAAATATTAAATAATTCATTCCCTCGAGTGTGAAACGAACTCACAACTTGTCGAACTTACAGTCGCACTGAGACTGAGACTGACTTCAACTCAACTCAAGTACTAGTATTGTATTAATTTAAAACACAACGATATAATATATACTTAATATTTTAAGTAATATATATAAATATCAATGTCAATAAAAGCTTCGAAAAAATAATTTCAGAAAAAAAAAATATTTTATTAAACTCTTATAAATAATAACATTACATAATATTACGACATTTGTTTCGCATTAGAAGCACATGTATTGATATTTGGGTCACCATGTGCTGAAGAATATTCGACTAAAATATGGACAGCTTTTGGACATAAAAGAACTATAAAACGATCATTATTTGTACTACTTTTATTGCGTAGCTATACTTACGTTTTCTTAGTTTTTATTGAATACAATCTTAGATACAGTAAAAGTTGTCGTGAACAAAAATCTGGATTTATTTATTTAACTTAATTAAAATGGCTCTAAAATAGTGACAAAAGAATGCTATATGTACTATTAGTTACGAAGTATGATAACTATGATGTCAGTATCATAAATATTTTTATATTTTCACATAAAAAAGAAATTCGCTATAAATTTTACCATCACGTTACTTTGTATAAAAATATGGCCGTCAATAGTGTTGCAGCAATATTAACAGCGCGTGTTAATTAACTTTTCAATGAGAGCTTAAACGAAATAAAATATCAACGTTCCACGAGATTACCAATTTTTTTTTGTATACATTAATAATTTTCAAAGTCTCTAATATCGTAATGATTATTTAAAAAATTATAATCTAATAATATTTAGCCTTCATCCTACCTGATGAAGTTTCGGCCTGTATGCTGCATCTAACTGGGTGGGTAGAGGGAGTGTAGTGTAAAGACACTCGACTCTTCACTTTCCGCCAAAAACACGTTAGCACGAAGTATCTTTGATTGTCCTGTAATTATCCTTTTTATATTTTTTTAGCTTCACGCTGTATACTGTACACGCAGTAAACAAGACACTCCGTTTCCCCCTTTTCGCCAATTGCGGAGGAGAAGCATTGCGTATTGAATCAAAACCAAAACGTTGAAAATGAAACCCCCTACCCCAGGATAGGCCTCTGAAATGAAATTTTACCTAAGATTTTACTTAAAATTTGCGGGTATTTCTATCTTGTTTGCTTATATTCATTGAAATGAATAACAAATACGCCAGAAAAGATACTTCTTATGAAGCACTTCCTATTATTATTTCAACTACTCTTTTCTTGCATAACATGTAACATGAATCGTAACATGTGCGTAACGAACATCCAAACAAAACGCTTTGTACAGAATGACGCAGTCAAGTTTGAATTTTTAAAAATAGAACGTCTTTGTTCCTTCATTGAAAAGTAAAATAACCAATCTTTTTTTTTTAATAGAGCAACAACAATAGAACTATTGACACCCGCAAAAAGTTTATGACCATTGAGCTTAAGGGATATCAAACAATTATTATTTATTGGCCGCCAGAAAATAGGCCTTTGTTTAAATCGTTTTTTTTTTGGCTGTTCAAATTGACAGCTGACGTTAATAGTTCATTACTTTCAAATTCTATTTGCGTCATTATAGAATAAGAGAAAATTATATTATTATTCTGTACTAGCTGCCTATTGTTAAATGAATATTTATTTAGAAATTTTTATTTTAATTATTTCACGTCTGCGTCCACAACTCTCATGAGGAAATATTAATCAAACTGTATGAAGACTTAATTCCGTGCTGAAAAAGGTCGGTCATTATGGGCCACAATTTCCTGTGTTTAGTCGCAACGACACATTTACTATGGGTTTTATTTACATTAGGGTACTCGAGTGTCGTTAACAATGCTGTAAATAGTTTAAATTTTTTCGATGATTTCGTCCACATTTAGGCTTATTTGAAATGGTAATAATGACAACGCGTCAAGACTTATTAAGCTTATATTATTTTTTACATATGACTTACATATAACAATTTAATAATTGTATAATATTTTCTCCATTGCTGATCCTTACCTGTAACAAAAATCACATAATTGTTAGTAATCTAAAAAATAAAATAAATCCCGCACACAGCAGGAGTAGGCAGAGAGAAGTTAGTGTTAAAACTCTCCGTTCCCCACTTTTCCGTCAAATGATCTGGAGGCATTGCGTGTTGAGTGGCGGGAACTCAACGCTGTGATTTGCCTCGATACACAGAGCGACGAAATAAATATATAAATGTAAATAAATTTCATTTCCTCGAGTGCGGATCGAACCCACAACCAGTCGATTCGATTGCTACACAAAAACAGAATGAATTAAAGTATATTTATAAAAACATGGTAAACTAGATCGAAATGAGATTTCGGCCTTCATATTATAGTCCCTTCAAGAGTACAGCCCAATACCGATTTGCCGAGTTTTATTGCGATCGAGTAGCGTCGATAAAACAGGCTTGCACGCTTCGTTCAATTACTTACAGTCAGAGACGTGAGGACGGTGCCTTATCTAAATTTCATCTAAAGAAGTCGAAACCCGCACGATAAGATAAGATCTTTGATCCGCAGCTTCCACAACAATGCAATTCTATTTTATATCAACACTTAAAACACGATAGGAATAAAGCATTGTTGATTGCATCTATATTGTGTGAAGTAGGCGCAGAGCAATTGACTAAGTACTAACTTTTATATAACGGAAATAAATTAATCATTCGAATGTCAATTATAATTATTAAAATTTTTTTGTATTATATTAATTGTTTTCTCGAGTGAGAATCGAATCTGCAGCCGTCGCGTTGACAGTCACACGCTAGTGCTCCTTGGGCCACGACGCCCTCAGCGAATAGAATTTAATTGTTAGGTAAAAATATCTCAAAATCTATTCTTAAACAAAGTATTATGTATATAATTATGTATTTTAGTTATTTTAGAATCATTTTGATATACGTACATTAGGCTAGTACTACTAATCTACTATTTTAGTATCACCCGGATGTAAGTCTAAATTACATTAAAAAAAATCAATTAAAACGGTTAAAATTATTTAGTGGGGAACGGAGTGTCTTTCACTACGTTCCCTCTGCCTACCCTGCAGTGTGCGGGATACAGCGTGAAGCTGATTTATTTTATTTTTATTTTATTTTAAAATTATTTATTTAAAAAAAATATTTGAAAACACATATATCTATTTATTTTACTAAGAAAGCAAAAATACGTTCAATCAAAGCTAGATGATAACATGAAACAATTAAAAGAGAATCGAATTTCAATTTTCCACCTGATTTGCTTAGGGATGATTTAGATAAGAACGAAAAGGGATGTTGACCGTGATAAATTACTTTTGTACGTTACAGTTCTAAAATACAACGAAGTGTGCAAATCTTAAACGTAATAGAAATGTAATTGTTTGTACAAATAAATCTACGCATAAAATTATATGCTTTACATTGTATACCGCACATAGTAGGGCAGGCATAAAGAACCTGGGAACCTAGACACTCCGTTCCTGTAAAAATACGTCCGTTCACCTATTTCCACAGGATTCTAGAGATATTACGTGTTGAGCGGCGGAACTAAACAAATTATATGTATAGGAATAAAAAAGAAGTAACAATACTATATAATATATTTAAATTACTCATATATATAATATAAACATATAGACAAGCATTCACTAATGATATAATATCAAATTATTTTATATGCCGATTTATTTTAGGTTAACACTGTATTCCGCATATGAAATGGTAGATAAGCAGAGAGAACGTTTGTTCTCCACTCTCTCTCTCTCTCTGATACTAAATACTTTATTGTTTAATATAAATACGCTCTCTTAAGTGCCATATAGATACAGATATCCTTTAATATCGTTCGTAATTAGTGACATGGAAAAATTAAACACGGAAATTCGGGTAACAGGATCCAATTATAGGATCGTCATGTTGTAACATAAAACTTTGTAATTAAGGCTTCACTAAAATATAGAGTAGATCAAACTGCTTAAAGTATCACGTTGGTTTTATATATTAATTACTTTATTCTTCGTTGTTTTTCGCTTGATGCTGTTTCCGAAATAGAAGGGTAGTTTCACTTCTTTCTTCTCTCTTCACACTCTTTTTTCCATTCTGTACTGAGTGTAACTCAACGGTATCGTTGTTGGTAAATAAAAAATATTAAAGCTCAAGATTTTTTTTACCAAATAAAAATGCTAAACTAACATTATATTCCAGTAAGAGCTGGATGTATACTAACTTATAAATACAATGCAGTCTAAGAAAAAAATTGTTGAATCAAATCTTGAGCTTGAAATACATCCCGAATGAACAGAGAACTTGACACCAATAAAGATCTTGATTATTTTGTCGTTGACGAAATTGGTGATTAACGCATTATTCGATAAATTAGAATAAACTTATCTGATAAATCTCGGATCTGAGAGTGTCGGATCTGATTTCACATTTATGGAAAAAATGTATAAATACTAGAATTAAATAAAATTCGTATTTTAAATGAATATATAGAAATTAACGAAACACAATTAATATAGTTATTTAGAGCGGTTGAAAAGCAGACAGTAGTTTACTTTGTATAACAAACGCAAATTTTGTTACTTCTCTATAACTTTAGTGGTCAGACTGTTCAGCTCAAAGCATCTTACAAAATACTCCAAACCTAATTTAAAAGTTAACTCACAAATACATTAAAGCAGTTCAACGCAAAACAAAAACAACGTATGTTTTAGACTTAAAACTACATTCAATGGTGACGAAATATTAGTATGTTATTTTGTGTTACTTTGCTCACGCAGTTATATAGAAATGACTAGTATCTAACACAATTTTTAATTTCGAACCATTCATTTCTGAAATTAGCGTGTTAATCTAACCTATAAATTATTCATCTTTATTTCAACCAAATTAATTTTCATTATTATAACCTTATTTCTAATTATATTTATAGAATAAGAAGTACTAAAATTAATGTACGAAATATTTGTTTCAGTATATGAATAGAAAAAAGCGGCCTTTGCGATATACAACATAAATATCCTATGTCAAAACTGTTGCTAAAACTATAAGTTTCGATATATCTAAAGGCAAATTTATTGCTTTAAGAAGTTAACAACTTCATTAATTAATAATTTCAACACACACGAGTATCCATTAACACCACAATCAGCGTGGCATTCCGGGAAAACAATGCCCCATACGGGGAACTATCGTCTGCATCCGAAGACGATCGTAAGAGCGCGCGTCCACTTACTACCAAAATATAATGCTTAATTTTTTTTATATTAGTTTTTTTATATTTTGTTAATTTACAGTACATAGAGATAACAATGCATCTTTTATAAGCTTTAATTGCTTACTGTTTCATATTTCGAACATTATAAATAATCAATAAACAGTAATAGTATGAAAAACATACATTTAAAATAGAAGCCAAGTTAGCCATGTTTCGTTCTTGAATTAACCGTGTTCACTACAAGTTTGTTCGCGGGTCTTGATAGATAAAACAGTATAAAGGTATGGCTATCCAACTCTTTGAATAGTAAATTGAGACCACTTCTATTAAATATGCAATTTTTCTTCGAGTGGCAATTGAACCCACTACCTATCAGCCTTTAACAGTAATACATTTGTGCTGCTGCACCACGACTGGTATTTTTAATTTGTTAAATCAATAATATACTCTCTCACTAACTTCGATGGACGAAAAACACAAGAAGGGAGCATCCCTACGACGGAAGCAAGTCAAACTAAATCAACTAAGAAAGCCCGAATTAATTCCTTAAGACTTTCACAGAGGAAAATAAGAATAGACGGCCAATCACTTTGCCCAGTGAGTCAGCTTTCACCTATTGTTGATGCACAAATTGTACTCAAATTAATGGTTTTTACTGTGATTGAATCAAGAAATAATTTAATTAAAATTAGATTAGATAGAATGGAGAATTAATTACAAATGAATTTTATAAGATTGGAAAGCCAATCATCAGTCTGTTATTAAAATAATTTAAAAACATATATATTTATGGACAACAAAAGTTACAGGTCATCTTTCAAACATTCTTTCATACTTGTGTTCTTTTGAGGACTTTTTAAAAGTTTGTATACAAATATCTTAAAATGTTATTAGCTAAGTAAACTAACTAAACGATACTTTATTAGAATACTCTTTAAGAAAACAAAAAAAAATTGTAGTCATTTAAAACCCCTCTGGGAAACAGTACAAGTAGCACGATTTCAAAAAATTTTTCGACGTTTTAAAAAAAACATATTTCTTTCGTAAATATGGAATACTTTTAATATGTAAAAAATACTGTACGATTTACATATAAAACTTCAAAAATTCTACCTCATTAAACATTCACGTCATAAAGCTGCCCTCACACTGTGCCAAATAAATTTTGATGTAGACGCACTTCATATTCCCGGCTTAGGTACTGTTTTGTTGCTCCCCGGGAAATAATAAGCGGGTTATAATATTTGCATATAGATCACTATGTCCCATCGTATGTCGACCCTCGTTTTCATGCTGGAAAATTCACTATACTTATTATGACGAGCTGTAAATAAAGCGGGAAGTACGCTGGAAAATCTTTGATCATTTACATTTAACTAGAAAATTTGTTAAACCCTTGAGTGGAGGGACTAGTAATAAATTTGTGATGGTAACCGCGTAAATAAACAACTTAGATTAGTGAATAATGGGGTACATTCTAGATTATTAGTAATATTATTCATATGAAATACGCAACTGCAATTTATTTTAACATAATATGTTTAACAAATTGTTAATATTGTGAATCAAATTTAAGAAGCAATTTAAGTTATATAAAACAATTTAAGTAACCAAAAATACTATGATGTTTATTACACGTTCATTTCCATTTAATTTAGACAAACACATTGATTACAATTATAAACAAGTAATATTAAAAAAATACACTAAAAAACGTGCCAAATGTAGGCACAAAAGAGAAATTTACACTTCCCATGCGTCAGTATCTATTTGTCGGATCATCAAAATTCTGGTGATGTCACAGGGGTGGCTAGGGGGAACACCGGAAGACTTGTTATGGAAAGCCGTTTCGCATTCATTGCCTGTACCGTGCCTGTACCACCCATGGTGCAGATGGATGTATAAAATATAATTTTCTCTCCGTCATATCAAAATATTTCTAAGAATAAAAAATATTTATATAATTCTATATGTTTAAAAATATGAAAAAAATCCAGATCGTAAAATTTTTGGTACGTAATATATATAGATCACAGTTAAATCATAAGGTAAAAAAATATCAAAAATCTAAAATTCTTTACCAGCCTACGTAAAACGCTTAAACAGAGAGCACTCTCATATATAACCAAAATACAAAGCAAATATTTAACCATTACGCCTGTCAACAATATATAAGCGATCAATCTCACCCGTCCATGGTGAAGGCAGAAGGCGATCGAGTAAACTATTGTTTAATAGTAATAGGATTCCGGGAATGCAATTCCCTATCGAACAAAGCCTTTATGTCGTGTACTTACAGGAGTGGAACTGGAGCTTTAAATTAAATGAATAGGACGTGAGTTAGAGATCAAGTACGGTATTAAGTTGTATGTTTTGTTGACTTTTATGGTATTTCGGTTGGATTATAATTTTTGGAACCGATGATAAGCTATTACTCCGTTTTCCAATTCTCGAGGCGTTGCTTGTTGTATGTCGGGACTGAATCCCGCGATTTGCCTCGACACCAGAGTGAAAAAAATTAAAATATTAGATATTTCAATGCTTCGAGTGGGGACACCCACAAACTGTCGCGTTTCTCATTTTGTGCACACAACGGAGTGTTTTAACACTAGATTCTCTCTGCCTAACCTGCTGTTTGCGGGATACAGCGCGACGCTAAAAAAAGATTAAATATTATGCCCTATATGCCTTTCAAAATGAATAATTTTTCGTCTTTGGGCGATCTTACTTGCCCGTTATATTATTATGGCACAAGCAGCAACAAACACATCAGCTTATATACTCGTCAACTAAAATCCATTTTTTCATATATTCGATAACAAAAATTATTTATTACTTATTAAAAGCCTAATTTAGAATAAGGTATTTATAATACAGGTACCTATAGTAACATATATTATACGTTGATATAAACTAATTTCCATACAATTTTAAGGCAAATCTGCCAGTCAGAAACAGGTAAATGACTTATATGCAGCAAAACAATGAATTTTGAGTGCACGTTTAATCGAGTCGCTAACAAATTCACCAACACGGGGTACATTTGAGCGCAATGTTCCGATTAACGTCAATTGGACTACTCTGAATAACTTATGTTCTTCATACTGGCATGGCACTGTAATTCATAATCCTAGTATATTATATCCTAATACATTTATAAATACTGTCTTATATTAAATGTGGTTTCTAAAATAAGATTTATATAAAAGTTTTTTGCGCCTTAATGCTAAAAAAATTGCTCTAAATATTGTGTGTAACTCTAAACGCGACAGGTTGTGACATTTATTATTTTCATTTCTTCGTTCTGGTTTCGAAAAAACGCGCGGCGTTAATTTTCGCCACTAAGCACGCATCTCCGAAATTCGACGGAAAGTAGAAGCAGAGCTGCGAAGCGTCTTAACAATTGCGTGAGGCTAAAAAAAAATTGGCATTGGCACTCGAAGAAAAAATGAATCGTATTACTCAGCGCTTATTGCAGTTCAATTGTCACGTAAATTGTAGATGACTTAACTTTACTTTTGAATTAATTGTCGTAAAAAGACTTAAGAAGCCACTGTACCACAAGAGTAAGTTTTTGTAGTACTACCTACTATAAATTCGTAGCTTTATTCAAGCGCTATTATTTATCTGAGCGTCAAGATCAACCCCACAAACTAATTTGGACGTCTCCCCTGCTCAATTAGTCTTCATTGTGAAATATTGGGGGTTATTTTTGGACCAATAAGTAAATCTTGATTGGAAAGGATCTCGATCATCATCTCAAGATGTTGAAAATAATAGCGTGTTTGACCGTAAAATAATTTATAATATATATCTGTCAAATCAAACGATACGTTATTTTTATATAATGCATAGCTAAGTAGGTTTTATAATATTCTTTTTTCAATTTGTTGTATTTTTTTTAATAATGTTAAAAGCGATGAAAAATATTATTTATTTAGCAGCTTTAAGCTTGTAATAGCCATGTTATATATAATATATAATATTTTTAAAGATATTCCCGAAAATGATTATTAACTAGAGAACCAAACGCTGCGTCGCCTGCTAAATTCATTTGGATATTAACAAAAAAAATTCTTTTGCACTAATTGTTGCATATGGGTTATTCCTTCATATAAGCTATACCGGCAAAGTTTCATCTACATCCGTTTAGCATTATTTTCGTGAAAGTTGAACAACTAACAGCCATCCTCACCAACCTTCACATTTATAATATTATAGTAGGAAAGATTATAGAGTACGCTTTCATTACGTTTTATTATCAATTTACGCCCAAAGAAACGTTAACAATCATTCAGAAAAAAATATATGATAAATTAGATATTTACTTAAATGTTTTTGACTTGATAATTAAATTCTGTTCAGACTTATAAGTTTTGTACACGACGACATGAGGACGAGAAAAGTTCAAGCACAGATCTGCGCGATAATCTTAAACCCTTAATTAAATTCTAGAGCTATTTACAATTTAGTATAAGTTTTAAATTAAAGAGTTAATTAGACTGTAGACGAGGCAGGTTATTAGTTTGATTTCCGCTCAAGGGTTTGAAATTTTCAATTGAGCTATATTATTTCTTTGATTAATTTTAAAATAAAAAAAATGGAGAATAAAAAGTAGTGAACGTAAATTTCTCAATGGGCACGGAGTGTCTTACTTAACATTAGGTTCCCAGATCACCTCCGCCTACCCTTCTATGTACCTCGCCGCAGATATCATCGAAATTAACTTTCTACAGTATAAAGATTTTGAACGTTACTAATGGAAAGCTTTCGAACAAAGCTTCATCTTACACTCAGTTTATATCAAAATTTATTTTAAGTGAGAGTTTCTTATCACAATCTCCATTGAATTTTTTAATGGCTTGTGGCCTTTATTAGACGTTCAGCATCTTTTTGTATTATATAAAATATCTTTAAGAGATGTTATCTTTTAGATGTATACATTAAGATCGAAGTAAGCTTCATAAGTTAATAGTTTTTTAAATTTTATTTTTAAATGAACTATCATTAAAATTGTGAATGAGAAAAAAAGTATTTATTTTTATTTGAAACTGTAATAATTAACTATATAACTTTATTCTATCTTTAACTACAAATTTATGTATTATATTTATATAGATATTCAACTGAACTCATAATTACAAATTGGATTGGAACACTTTGATTTATTATGAAAACTTAAGACTTTATTATTTAAAAGTTTTATTAGTTTTACGTAAATTTATGATTGTATTGTAGTATACTACCTCTTCTACAAGAAAGAACTATTCTAGAAGAAAGTACTAAACCGTTCTAATCTGCGTTCACTTACACTGCATTAGTACTTTATGTAATTCCCGGTCGTGCAGAAGCGTGTGACTCTAAACTGAACAGATTGTGTGTTCGATTCCCTCTCGAGGAAATGCTATATGTTTTTTCTATTCTTCGCTCTGTTATCTAGGCAAAACACTATGTCGAGTTCCACGCAATACTTCTGGAATTCAGAGGAAAATTAGGAACAGAGTTTTTACTAACTTCTTCCTACTCTACCGTGTACGGAATACAGTGTGAAGCTAGGTAAAATAATAATAAAAAAAATGTCCACATAGCTGTCAATGTATATTGAATCAACATGAAATGCAATAAATCACAAACATCAATTCATTCTTGGTTACAAGAGCCCATAGGAAAGCTTGATTTAACAGTCGATATATGGCTTCTCCGGACACGATTTCTATATAAACCATTGTACTGATTTGTATGAATCACAACTTGTAGGCTTCTATAAAGCTTATAGGGAAAGGTTAATGACTTCATCGGTAACCGTTGTTGTTTTTATAAATACATCAAAAATAATTATTTTTAATTGTATATAAAGTAATTTAAATAGATATACATTACATAAAAATACTGTAGCTGCACGAAGGCATCTCTGATGGAAGTCCATTACTATGGCTGCCTCTCGAGTGAGTCCCCCCGGATGCCCAAGGAAGCGCGGGTTGGATCTCATGACGCAGGACAATAAGATCCAATGGACTAGCCTCGGACGACGTTATAAACTGTGCAATGTAAGCAGGAGCAAGTTGAGAAAGAAAGCATACTATCGTAGCCAAGAATCGTAGTAGAAGATCAGGAGAAAATAAAACTACTATAGTTTTAGGTTCTAATATTAATATATACATAAAAAAAAATATAATTAAATCAGCTTCACGCCGCACACAGAAGGGTGGCCAGAGGGAACTTAGTGTTAAGACACTCCGTTCCACACTTTCCGGCGAGTTCTGGAGGCATTGTGTGTCGAGTGGCGGAACTCAACGCGCTTTGCCTCGATACCATACATGCCTGAATGCATACATAAAATAATAAATACATATTCGTATAGGACTGACAACCTGACACACCAACTTGGTGCCTGCTCGCAATCTAATCAATCATTTATATATATAAAAGGACATGTTTCTAAGAAGCACGCACAGCCGTAACCGCTGATGGTAGAAACGTGAAATTTGGACAGATATTTATTTTCATAATGTCCACTAAGAAGGGATTTTGAAAAAGATTTTTTTTTTTTTTATGGAAATGACACGGCAAACGAGCGTGCGGGTCACCTGATGGTAAGTGACTACCGCCGCCCACGACCCCGTGTAACCCCAGAGGAGTTACAGGTGCGTTGCCGGCCTTTACGATGGGTTGGGCGCAGGGGCCCGGCATTACCTCATGCGAAACGCAGTGGCATAAAGCCACTACTTGACGCCGGTTTTAAATGCCGGGGGTGGTAATGATCCGGTCGAGTCTGCCCATGCGTGTTGCCATTGCTGGCGACGTGACTCTACCACACGATGTCCCTAAAGGGATGAAATAGGGGTTGAAAAAAATTTATTGAACGCGTGTTTCATTGTTTTTTTTAGAATTCACCCCTAAGGGTGCAAATAAGCGGGCGAAGCTGCGCGCGCCCACTAGTATTAAAATAAAAGTATAAACATGTTTCTTAGGAAAATATAGAAATATTTCTCAGTATTATGTTATTGTTATATGTTATTGTTATTAAATAACAATATTGGTCTGGATCTAATGTAGACTATCGTTGTTTTATTTTTATGTACATAAAGTAAAGAGCAATATTATTTTATCACAAAGGGAGACGTCCGCCTAATTGATGTATCGTTGTAATACATTTTTTTGATTTATGACTACGAGGAACGAATTGAGGTTAAAAAGCCGCGTTATACTTTGAGTCTAAAAAGTTATTTATGTAAGCCGCTTACTAAGTAACTAAAATAAAGAAAAATGTAAACTTTTACATAGTATAAAACAATATTGCTTCCCAGAGATATACGCTTAAGTAACGAGATAGGATTTAATGACATTCTTACTCGTGTGCGTGGATATAGGGAGGACCGGGTGGCCCGTGCCCACCCCAGAGTTGTCTGGTGCCTACCCCAGAAATTTTTCTAACAAAACACTTGCCACGAAAAATTTAAAAAAAAAGACTACATTGACACGAACATTGCTATTCAAAGTTTTAAATCCAGGCAACCCCCACAAAACATCTCTAGATACACTATGTGCGTATTTAACGAATAGATAAGGTTATTAAGAGAAATGAAGCTAGTCATGGCGCAGTGGTACAAAGTGTGACTGCAAAATCGACTGGTTGTGGGTTCGATCCCCACTGGAGGAGATGAAATATTAACTTAAATTTATATTTACATTTCTTCGCTCTGGTGTTGAGCCACTCAACACGCAATGCTTCCAAATTTCGGCAGAAAGTGGGGAACGGAGTGTCTTAACACTAGGTTCCTTCTACCTACCCTGCTGTGTGCGGGATACAGCGTGAAGCTAATTTAATTTATTAAGAGAAATGATATGTAAATAACACTTATTATGTCCATATTATATAAAAATAATAGCAACAGTAAAAATTATTTGTAATATTATGATGATATCTTGAAAATATATTTTTCTGCGCTCTATCACCATAAGGAGAGTAACAGGCCCACACAAGGAAAATCGGCGGTAAAAACTAGCATACAATATAATCTACTAGACCATGAACCACATATACATATATTATTCAAGTAATAAAAAAGTTCAAAAGCTTCCCATCATTTTTGAAAGGAGTATGTAAATCTTACGACTTCCAAGAACATACTTTATTCTTTACGCGTATGACAATATTATGGTGAAACTTTACAAAGGCTGAAGTAAACAAAAACAATATAAAAGACTCCCTAATTGCAGACGAGCGCTCCTCTTCTTGTAAGCTTCGTGTTCGAACGATTGCCAGATTTATGCGCATTTTGATCATTCAATACCATTTTCAAAAGTAAACTTGCTATTGTGAACTTTTAATCTACTTAAGGCACTTCGCTTCAATTCACTTCACTCCGCTTGATTTCTCTCTCATGTATATTTCTTTAATACTAAAAGGTCTGGTTATTTTAAAAAAGTAATAAAATTAAATCAAATTTAAAAGTACAAACTGTTGAAATATAGTAGTTGTTTATGGGTAGTACAAAATAAAAAGAATAATAACAATAATAAAATCCGGCCAAGTGCGAGTCGCGTACCGTTCCGTAATATCTATAAAATCGATAAAAACGAATGGCCCCCTTTAATAATCATTTTATACTTTTTTTTTATTTAACGTCCTATAATAAATCGTTATTGCAGCTGCAACAAAATTTCAACTCTCTTTCTAATATGATATAAGAATATGATAAGAGAAACAACTATAAAACCTTAAAATCTTATCTACATATGTATTTCTCAAGAACACGGTTTCACGGAGCTTATAAATGTAGAGTACTTCCATTCTGTAATAAAGACATGGTGCAGCTAGCGCTTACGCTGTAAAATCCTTAAGCAAAAACTAAAAAGCTTGTAGTGCCAAGAAAAATAGAAACATACTTGTTGTTCGAAGCCAAAACAACTTTGCTTGGGCATTCGTTTCAATAACGAACAAAGGAGCTAGCGAGGAAAGAAATCGGGTCAGAAACGTGCCTAATCGAAGCAACCTATTGAAATAAGGTCCCAGTATCGACGTGCCAAATTACTAAGAATCGGGATTAAGAGACCATTGTGATTTCGAAAATTTCACAGAACGCGTACCTGTTGATTTATATTATTCATTTGTTTCCAGTAATTTCTCAACATTTTTCCCTTTTCCGTGCCAAGTTAAAGCCAGCTATGAAATATGAAACCCCGTATTGTGAGCCGAGGGCGAGTACGCGATAATATAGCGTTACTCTTAGCTGCAAAGTTGAAACGTTATGAGAATTTATAAAATTCACAACGAAAAAATAATATAAATTTTGTGTGCGAAATATTGCTACGGTTAAGCGTTGTGGTTGTAAATTTTTATTTGTTTTCGTGGTCTGTTTTATGAAAATACAATAGCCATTAATATCTATATTAATTATGAAAAGTAATAGGTATAATATGTATCATTTTGTCATTCAAATTATTTATACAAGCGATCTTAAAGGGAAAATAGTAAGTAACAATAGAAATCGTATCAACTTATATTGAGATGCCTTTTTCGTTCATAGATATATCGTTTATGAATGATAACGGCATCTCAAGATCGATCGTAGACATGAGAGCAGTTTATAAATTCGGGTCTAATTACCATTAACATATTTTTATTGATTGTTAAAAAATATATACGCAAAAAATTGTGAAAAACAGAATAGACTGGTATAATATCCAAAATGATCGCTGAACAAACATAAAAATTATACATATATTATAGTATACATATATACACTTTATACTAAATTTGTTTTTGACAGTTTCGTTGTGCAACTGAGACGTTAAACACTACCACAGTTGGTATGACTATGAATATAAATATGTACGGAGATGATGTCGGTGTTTTGGGAGTCTAGTTTTAACGCAGCATGACGTTACCTTCGACTAATCTACGATACGGATATACCTATGTCAAAACATGTTCTTTCGGCAACTTAAGCAACAAATTGAATGTATCTTTCAAAATTTTATATATTTATATATATGTGTGTGTGTGTGTGGTAAATATTGGTAAAAAGCTACTTTTAAGCTGTTATATTTAACAGTTGAATTTGCTTAAAAAACAAGAATACTAAATAAAACAATTCCAAACCATCAATTATTTCCACTACTAAGATTAATTAGAAGTAAAATAATCTATACAAATGTTTTGATTTCACGTAAGATTTTGTTTATAAATGTTACTATAGATACAAATTGTGAGCCAAGTTGAACGTTCGTAATATTTATTAACGATCTGTTAACAAAACTTCGCATCTGTGAAACAGGGCTTTGCCCGTATTCAATGAAAGTTATTGGCACTGTACACGTTTAGGCATTTAACTATTTGTTTTACTGACAATACTGAATAGATAACTTTTGTTTTTGCATTTTATTTTTTGTCCATATTTTATTCTGTTAATCACCAAAATAAGACCCTTATTTTGGTGATATTTGTGACGTTCTCTTATCGGCGGCGTATTTTAAAACTCTTTAGGTAGATTAATGTGAATTATGTATTTATAGAAAATAATGTGTCTTAACATTAGGTTCCTTCTGCCTACCCTGCTGTATGCGAGATATAGCGTGAAAATTAATAGATATATTAATTAAAAATCATTCTAATATCGTTAAAAGTACTTTGAATATTATTTATATTTATTTATTGTAATAAAAAGTGTTAAAATATAACTTGACGCAATCCCTCAGAATTCGGTGGAAAGTGGAACGGAGTGTCTTAACACTAGCTTCCCTCTGCCTACCCTGAGGAGCGCGGGATAGAGCGTGAACCTGATTTAATCTAATTAATTTTTACAACATGTAACTTAAATTTCTGGAGATAAAAACTCGAAATTGTCTTTTATACCTAAAGTTTCTTATGATCATATCTTTAGATTAGCTTTAGGTATACTAAACCTAAAGTACACCGAGCAGATATTGATATAAGGGCCCATCTGAGATAAATACGTATCTGATGACTGAATTTTGTTATGGGGTGACACATCCATTAAACGAACGGCCGCCTTTTTTCGCGTTATTTAGCTTTTTATACAAACGATATAAAATATTTATTATATTTTAACAAAGTTATGGCCGTTATAAATTATGAAGCAAAATTTATGGGCCAATAGTACCTATTATAGAAGCCTTGGACAGTTTAATATGAGGCGGAAACATGACACGCTTAGTATTTTGTGATTGATTGGCGTATCGCGGGCGTGGTGGTAATAGCGTAGAGATTGATATGGAAATAGCTTTATTTTGCATTTTTTACATCATAGTTTATAAAAGAATAATTCTTTGATGTTCTATAGCAGAGGTATTTTAGAATTTAAATACAACATTTTAAAATATTTAAGTTAAAAATATTATTTGATAGTAATATAGGAGAGTCTCCTCAATTATATCGACTGTGAAAGCAATGTGTCTAATATGTGAGTATTTAAAATATTTTTTTTGTTTTAACAACTATCGCGGATATTTTTGAAAATTTTTTAAAGTGTTATACTACACTTAAGAAACAAAAATGCTTATTTAGAAAACGCATAAAAAGTAACCACTAAGCCATACGTATGGCTTAGTGGTCAGAGCGCCAGATCGGTTACCAGGAGGCGCGGGTTCGAGTCCTTTGAGCTTTGAGATCTAAATAAGCTATAAGCTATAGCAGATGTGTTAGACATCACATAAGATAGACAAGATTCATTGTCATGGTAAAAAGTTCATTTCTATCTAAATTAAAATTTATAAGACAGGAAATCCAGTTTCACTCTTTTAGCATAGTAGAATGTAACCTAGTTATAAGATATTATTCTTATTATAATATATAGTATGTTGAGTGCAACTCAACGCTGCGCTTAGTCGCGCTACCGGAGTGGAGATTTTTTCCCTAAGTTACCATAAAAAATAATTTTGTAATCATGGCGTATCGTTCAATTTATTGTAGTTTAAGGTTAGGTAAATTCTATAGATATTTTATAAATATTGTTTTTAAACTTAATTTTTCTTACTTTGTTTTTAAGACCTTGGTATATTTTATACGAAATATTGAATATTTTTTATCAGTTTCACGCTGTATCCCGCTCACATCAGGGTAGGCCGAGGGAACCTAAAGTTAAAACACTCCGTTCCCTACTAATATTGTACTTAATAAGAAAATAAGCACAACGTTGCATTTCGACCTCACATAAAGTTAAATAAAGATGTAATTTTATATGAATGTTCATCCATTCTGAAACAATAATGAGACGTCATGTTCACGTACACCCAGTACATCCACGAGCTCATTAACTGAACAATTCTTTCATTACAATTTGTAGTGACATTCTCATTTCGCGGCAAAGTTTCGATTCGTTGCTCTTCCACACATTATTATTCTATTTTTTATCAATCTCTGCATATACCTATGTTTTCAATAACAATATCATTTTAAAAAATAAACAATATATACTTATATTGAACAATAGCGAGACTGCATAAAAGTAAAAAAAAACAAGCCCAATAGTTTATTTGAATTAACAGTCGTGACCTATATGTAATTCTTTAATCAATTAAATCTTTACCAGGAACCTCGTATATGTTAAAGGAGTCCCGACTTTTTAAAAATTGTTTTATCATATGTACAGATATGATATTATAATAAATAGGAATAAAGCTAAATTATATTATTAAATACACATATGTTCACTTTATGGTCATCCATACGTGTATTTCTTATATTTGAACTTACATTTTCATCCATTTTCATTATAATATTTAATTAACAAAATACCCAAAATATATACACGAAGAAAATATACATAAAATAATAAAGAATAAAATATCTAATACTATAACTATAAAACGGTACCGGTAACATATAGGTAGATACCGGTACTAAAATAACTCACAGATAATAAGTACCCAAGTTTATAAATATAAGGTTGGTAAATCTTTAATGAGACATTTGCGACATAAATCGAAGTAGAAAAGAGTTCTTAGTGGCACAATTACAGGCCTAGAACAGTAAAAGTAAAATGAATAAAACACGCGGTAATTTTTAAAATACCTCGCGTATTCCTTTTTGCTGCGCTTAGCGTGAATGTTTTAACACGTCCTTTAGTTCTGATGACATGAAGACGGAGTGCAATTTATAAAATAATTGTAGGGATGACAGTGACAGTTCTTTTCTATTCTATGAAAAATAAAAGTTCTATATTTTCTATAGGCTTCTATGAAATTACAAGTTCTATATTTAAAACTGCCTTGTTGAACTGAAAGTAGTGAAGAAAATGTATGTGTCAAAGAAATTCTACTAATGTACTGCTTATCATATCGTAATCATAAAAATCATAAAAGATTTATTTGATAATTAATTAATGTCCATTTTGAACAAGACCTCTAGGCTAGAGACTGATCTTATACAGCGTCAGGATATCCTCGAAGTGTGACACACGTCACCTGACGATGAGGACAGCGATTGTTCGAAGTATATTTTTCAAAAAAAAAACTACAAAAAAAAATTGATATATCAAATGTGATAGATAATATATAAAATTTTAATAGACATATTAAAGGGAATCTTTAATCTTAACCATATTCAGATTTGTAAGATTCACTGATTACTCTTGGCAGTTTCTCTAGAACAATAATGTATGAACTATTCAAGAGACCACCCAGCGTCGTCGTCTGTCATCATCACCTGCTGTTTTATGTGGTCGTTACGTCAATTTCTTCACATTATTTATATGCAATTTGACTTTTATGATAGAGCACTGTGAAAACAGTTATATTAGAAGTAGAAGTTAATCTGAACTAAGTTTAATATATTATTGCTGATAAAATAACTATAATTTTAAATTGCTCATCTCTTCAGAGCTGAGACACCATATTCATACATCCATACTCCATTTTGAATTGGGTAGGGAATTAACGTCTTTTTTCTATTCTAAGGTTATGATAAACATTGATATTTATCGAAAGTAAAAATTGTAAACAATAAACGCAAATTTCCTATGAAAAAAAAATTATAAACAAACAACAGTACTTAATCGTGTATATAATAGGAATAACTATATTATATTATAGTTATACTCAAAAAAGATTTTCATTTAAAATTTTTCTAGTTTCACTAAAAAACCACAATCTATGTACGTACTACGTATTTGGTTGTATTTTATAAAACTGTCCCTTACACGCGACACTCGTTTCAGGTAACGGTTTTTGCGTATTTAACAGAGCGGGGACACCATGTGGCACTTCGGACGCCAAATTGCCTGGATACTTGCAAACACGTGTTCCGATTTTTGTGAAGATTCCCTACATGTTCTAGTAACAGTCTTTTGTTTTGTAAATATGAAAATTTCAATATTTATAGGATACTAGAAGTATGAAATATATATTTTTTTATAGCTTAACGCTGTATCCCGCATATAGAAATTAGTTTTAATAACCACTCCGTTTCCCAATTTTTCACTGAATTTTCGAACCAATGCGTGTTGAGTAGCGGAACTGGACGCTTTATATTCCGTCGTTCAATATTTATTTATGCATATAAAATTATATATTCTGATAGGATGAACAATAACCATAATATCGTAATACATGGTGTGGCGCGACACACCGTAAATCAAACGCGATTTATGCCAGTTGAGCCAGTTCTACACATTCGTAGTAAATTGTGAACTTGTAATGATATATGCATCTCAGTAAATAGAATTTGATGCGGTGCATTTTGCATAAATTATCTGTGGAAATTAAATTGGGATACCACAAAGTTTGTTGGAATCGCTACTAAATTAAGACAGGACTACTGCGTTATAAACTATATATTAAGCACATTTGATACTATTTTAATTTCAGCTTTCACAATAATTTATTTTCCCTTCTGAATTACTTTTGTGATCTAATAAAATTATAATTTTAAAAACAATATTCTAACATTGATAGCTAAAGTTTCAGCAAATTCAATAAAACACTCATTTTGTAGCAATATTGTTGCATGCGATTTTTTATATTAAAATAACATTTTTATTTATGAATCGATGGGAATAAAACATAACAGTTTTATGAATTAACAAATAATATATCTATTTGACATATGTATATAATAATAAGGAGATAGATAAATTATAATCATTCGTCTATAAAATTTTATGTAATAAGTTAGGTTAGTTAGGTTCTAAGTATAAGTAATAAGTATATAGGTGATAAGTAAATAAGTATATTGGTCCCCTCTGCCTACCCTGCTGTGTGCGGGATACAGCTTGAAGCTGATTTATTTGATTTATTTTTATTCATATAATAATTCATAAAGTGATTACTCTATTATAAATTACAACACGTTATTGTTAAACTACAGAAATAATATTAAACTTAAAAGTACAATTCGGTCGAAAAGTCGTGGTCAACCCGATATTAGTCTTTTTGCTTCATAATTAAAAATTTAACATACATCATAAGAAATATGAGCTGAAATAGCTGATCCCTTTTAAAATAACAAGCCGTTTTAAAAGAAAAACAAAGTTAATCAAAATATTTAATCAAAACAACGGTGAGCCAATGTAGATACCAAGTTATGTGGAAACTCCGTAATACATTATTTTAAGCAAGTTTGTTAAGTAACTTGCGACCGCAATAATTTGTTCTAATTAAGTAATACTTCCCTCATATTCTAACTTAACAATAATGATTAAAATGCATAACGCTATGTTTATATATTCTCATCTAGCCTAGATTTCTCTATTAATGAAAGCTATACTGACAAAAACTAAATTAAGTATATTAAATTCATTACTATAGGAGGCCATCGTGGCGTGGACAGGGACATAAGCGTGGGACGATATGGGATCGATTCCCATTTGAGGGAATTAATTGTTTAATATTTTAATTTTCTCGCACTGGCGTTTGAGTTCCGCCACACAAAACAAAATGGTGCCTTGAAAATTCAACGGATAGTGAGAAACGAAAGTGGCAGCCTCAATACGACGGACGTAGGTTCGATCTCCTTTCGGGGGAATAGTTAAATTTAAGCTAATGTCATTTTTTGGCTATGGTAAACAGATCGCGGCATTGAATTATGTCACCCTACGAAATGTCTTATAATCAGACGAAAAGTTGATAATGAATTGTCTTTTTATTTTAATTATCTTTACCTATACATTATTGTCATCTATATATTATATTTATTATTTATATAATTCATAAATATATTAATTAGTGAAGATAAGATATTTTATGTAAAAAAAATTATATTTGTTTATTTTATTTATAATTAGAATATTAATAATATGATATACGACTGATGCCTCAAGTTTGAAACCGTTAAGAGAACTTGCTTGCGAAACTTGACTCTTTATTACTGCCTTAATGGCAGCTTTGAGACAGAGAAGACAGAAAGCTACTTTCTTGAGGAGATGATCTTACGCTGAATTGGTGTAAAAGCAAATTAAATATAAACATATAGGATTTTTACGAAGTGATCACTTAAAAAAACACCTTAATACTTTTGTCTTGTAGCAGGGTAAGTAGAAGGAATCTAGAGTGAAGACCCCTTTTTACCTGCCTTACGAGACATTGTGTGTTGAATGGCGGAATTCAACACAGCATTTTGTCAAACCACAGGACGGAAATTGCAATAATATAAATATAACGAGACAAAAGGGGATCAAATCAACAATGAACCACTTCTTCATTTAGTTAGTTTCCCACTGCGCTACGACGGCCTCAAAGTAACTGTCTAGTTTTGTATAATATAATAGTTATTAATGTATGTAGGGAAAACATAAAAGTATGCAACATAAAATCAACTTGATATTAAAACTTTCAAAACAACAAATTCAGTATTCAGCATATATGTAAAAACAAACTATTGGAAATTTTAAGTACATACCTAATAAAATTACAGTATTCAGTTACCGCGAATACTTTATAACGGCGAATAATTTCCATTACAATACATAGTTGTATTGAACTCATTATAGGTTGAACCCATTATGGGTTCATTACAACGGGTTAATGAGCCAAGTTGGATCCACTTTAATAAATTATTAATGTTGAGAATCGTGCAAAGTTAGTGATAGTGTACGAACATTTAAATCGCAATAAAATAATGCATAATATAATAGTAATTTATTGTCACAGTTGTTTGCAAATACGAACTTTCGGCGAACTATGAAAGTAAGATTTAGAGACTCTGATATGATTAATTACACAGAAACTTAAGACTCTTTTGCAAGTTGTATATTAGTTTAATTTTAATAGAAAAATAAATAAATATAATAAGAATAAAATGTGACAAGTGAGGCCAGTCGTGGAGCAGAGGCACAAAGTGTGACTGTAAAATTGACTGGTTGTGGGTTCGATCCCCACTCGAAGAAATGAAATATTTATTTGCATTAATATTTTCATTTTCTTCGCTCTTGTGTCGAGGTTCGATCCCCACTCGAAGAAATGAAATATTTATTTACATTTATATTTTCATTTTCTTCGCTCTTGTGTCGAGGCAAAGTGCGGCGTTGAGTTCCGCCACTCAACACGCAATGCCTACAGAACTCGGCGAAAAGTGGGGAAAGGAGTGTCTTAATACCAGGTTCACTCTGCCTACCCTGCTGTATGAAGCGGCACTTTCGTCTTTCCTTACCGGGAAATTTACAGTAAGTCATTCATTCCCTCAAGTGGTAATCGAACTTACGGCCATGAAATTTACAGTCACGGCCTCTGTTGTAGATTATATTATTAATGATTATTGGCTTTAGTAATAGTGATTTTTGATGAGCAGAGTAGGAAGAGCAATTCGCCACTAAGCCCTTGGTGTATTGTTATAATGTTAAAGTCAATGAGAATTACTTCGTTTATATTGCGTAAGAAAACAAAATATAAAAATACAGGCTATAGCTCTCAGGCAGTTATTGGACCGTCAAAACAAAAAGTGAAATTGGACGCTTATTGTAGCTATTTCTTTAATCGATTTATAAACAATTTGTGCACTGTTAATATTATGAATCGGTTACTAATAAATACATATTTTATACAATAAAGTTTTTTTAAAAAATAGTCATCATAAAATTATATATAAAATTGAGCTAATATATTTACAGAATCTTTTCATGCTTGACTTGGCACAAGGACACTAGGTTTATACAAGAAATAATATTATCAGAACAGATAGATGTGAGTAATTTTGAAGGTATTAAGTCAAAAAAGTAAATAAAAGCATAAAAGTGCACACACGAACTATTAAAAGATTTTTGTTTCACCTTCGAAAATTTGCCGGATAGTGGGAAACGGAGTGTCTTAACACTAGGTTCCTTCTACCCTTGCGGGACTACATGCGGGATACAGCGGTATAACTCAAAGCTGCTTTTCGCTTTTGGTACCAAAACGAAAAAATGAAAATATTAAGTAAATTATAATTTAGAGTAGGAATCGAACCCGTAACCATCACGTTACACGCTTGTTGGCCTCAAATTAAAGATTTTATATCTAACAATATTATTTTTAAAATAGACGTTCAATATAACATAGAGATTATTATCAAGTAGCTTTGTCCTCTTATTGCAGAAACACTTAAAACCAACGGAGTGCGTTTTATTTTTAATCTGGTTTATCTTACTCCGAGTGCTGCTTGGTATTAGGTAGCCTCCGCTCGAAGACTTCAAGAGGCACGTACTTTCAGATAAAACTGTTGGAATCTTGAGAGACTGACAAGATCACCTCTTGAAAGATGCTGACTAAAATTTCTTTTGATTTCACTTTTGTGTTATCTTTTACGATAAATTATAAATATAGTTCTGTATTTGATATTTATATATTTTGTTTTACTCATTTTAAAAATTATTAATGATTTTTTGAAAACTATATAAGAAATAGTTCTGAATATATTTTTCGTTGTCTAAATATTTACAGAAAATATAAACATAAAGACAAAAAGATACATAAAAGTTCTAAATATAGATAAGTACATAAAATTAAATCGTATTATCGATAATCAAACCTCAAGCAACAGAAGGCATGATTCACGTTACTTATAATTCGCCTCGTCTCTCGAGTTCGCCGGCAAATTGCTCTCGAATTAGTTTCTGAGTTTCGAAGCATAAGGATACATCCAACATTCAATCATAATTACGATCGAGAGTTTAACTTTACTCAGATTTGCTGCGAATTTTGGATTAAATGTACTTGTTTGGTACGGAATATTAATATTGTGGATGTATTACATTTAGATGTTATGGCTCAGTGGAGAAGCGTTTGATTGTAACGCGATGGTTGTGGGTTTACACCTTTTCTCTCTAGTCGAAGTAGTAGAAGAAGTACAAAGTGTGACTGTAAAACCGACTATTAACTTAAATATATATTTCCATTTCTTCGCTCTGGTGTCGAGGCAAAGCGCGACGTTGAGTTCTGCCACTCAACACGCAATGCCTCTAGAATTCCGCAGATAGTGGGGAACGGAATGCATTAACACTAGGTTCCCTCTGCCAACCCTGCTTTATGCGGGATACACCATAAAGCTGTTTTTTTTTTGTTGAAAATGGTCCTTTATCTTATGAATCGCAATGAAATTAAAATGAAAATCTCATAAGAATACGAATCGATTATCGCGTTACTTTATTAAATACCATAAAAAAGTCAGATTTCGAGCGATGATTAACAAATGACAAAAATAAAGTGAAAGTGTAGATAATATAAATTGGTAACCAATTTATTTCAACGAACCATTTTTTCCGTTAAACATTTATTTATATTTTGTAACAAGAGATATTACACTTAATTTATTCCTATAATATGTTGCCGTCGCGCTGGGGCACAAGGATATGACTGTAACGTGGCGGTTGTGGGTTCGATCTTCACTCAGAGAAATGAATTATTATTTGTTAATATTTAAATTTCTTCGCTCTGGTAAAATACCGGCGCTTAGTTCCGCCACTTAGCAAGCAATGCCTCAAAAAATTTCGCGAAAAATTAGGAACGGAATGTATAAACTAGGTTCCCTCTTCCATATCCGGGTTACAGCTTGTACCGCAAGCGTGCATAAAAAAATGATCTTTTTTTTTAAATAGAATATTTAAATTTTTAGATAAACAAAACATTATTATATCAACAAAATACGTTCCACGACAACGAAGTGTCGACTATACAAAGGCACTGTGTTTCTATTATATTATACGTGAGTATATCAAACACAAGATATAAGAGGCTGGCGACAGGTAATGATTTATGAAGCGCAAAGCTGATACAGACTTACATTAGACCACATCAAAATAAGAAAGGGGCTGTATCAAAGGCAGTAAGGCATCCCCAAGGGGCAAGTCTTTTATTTATGGCGTTCCTTTGTTGCTTCTCTGTAGAAATATAAATAGTTCTCACTGAAATATATATCGAATGGTTGCCGAGGGTGAAATATTGTAGAATTAATGATGTGGTCAGTACTTAGATTGGATTAGGGGATGGTAAAAGGCTTGGGCGGGTTTGTATGGCTTTGTAAAACACTAACGCAAATTGGGCGGTGTAAGACGTTAGGGAGAGTAAGTGCTGTTCGGATTGCTCGTGTTTATTCAAATTGCCTTGCAACTTTGAATGATATTTATTATGAAATATTTTTATTAACAATCACATATCATTAAACAATAAGAACCAAATATGTAATAATAAGATGTATTTTTAGGTAACCTATATAGGTACATCTATTATTTTAACAGTATTTCTTGTTATTTTGTTTCAAAAGTTTTAAAATGTCTATTCATTGATATTCATATTATTAGCAGATATTAGAATATTTTCATTTCTGACCACTCCAATAAATTATTACACCACTGAATTATATATAGGTCAGCTTCCCGTAGTATCCCGCACACTGCAGGGTAGGCAGAGGGAACGTGGTGAAAGACACTGCGTTCCCCACTTTCTGCCAAATTTCGGAGGCATTGCGTGTTAAGTGGCAGAACTCTACGCCGCGCTTTGCCTCGACATCAGAGCGAGGAAATGGAAATATAAATTTAAGTAAATATTTCATCTCCTCGAGTGGGGATCGAACACAACCAGTCGGTTTTACAGTCACACTTTATGCCGATTGACAGAACTTGGCACCGCGCTTTGTCTCGGCACCAGAGCGAAGAAATGAAAATATAAATGTTTTATCTCTTTAAAACATTAAATAATACTAATATTACATTTTCAAATAAATTTCAACCATTCAATAGAAATAGTAGTTGAAATAATCTGGTTGGAATCATAAATAATGTAAATGTAGATAATAAAACTTTTACTACTATCCCGTAAGCAGTAACAACCGACCAACAGTCGTAAATATTACCCAAATATGATACGTTGGGAATATAAACGTGGATGCTTACTGCATTTGAGGTATAAAATCTTTTTGCTTTAAACTAAAAGCTGGACTTACTGTTGAAGCTGTACAACAATGTAAAACTATGGACCGCTCCCACAAAAACAAAAGGCAAAAATTATTATATTAACATATTTTCTGAACGTACCTACTAAATATTTTACACGATATTTTAAGAGAATCTTCTGAAAAATTGCATCAACTTTCTAATATGGTCAGGTATCCCATTTTGGCAACAGATTCTTACGAATAAAATTTTTACGACATGAAACGACTATCAATATGATGGTTCATCGACCCCCATCTCGGACAAGACAATAAAGCTTTTAATGTTTCATGTACATAATTCATGATGGGTCTTCCATCAGCCGGCGCTTGTGAAAAAAATCCTTACCTCTACCTTACAATACTATAGACGAATAAAACAAAAAAAATAACACGCACACAACAGGGTAGGCAGAGGGAACTTAGTGTTAAGACACTCCGTTTCCTACTTTCCGCTGAATTCTGGAAGCATTGCGTGTTGAGTGGCGGAACTCACCGCCGCGTTTAGCCTTTACACTACAATATAAATTGAAATAAATATTTCATTTCCTCGAGTGGGGATCGAACCCGCAACCAGACGATTTTACAGTCACACCTTGTGCCTCTGCGCCACAACTGGCCTATGTACTGTCCTATGGACAAAGTAATATATATATATGGATATCCTATTATCTCACCGTAAGATAAGAACTATAAGAACCGTCGAACAGACTAAAATAAATGTTGCAAGTAACTATATTACATAAACTTATCACGATTTTACAAAAAGCTGGAAAAAAATACCCATTTTCCATAGCGTACAAAATTTATTAGCTCAGAGCGAATATTTTTTTATATCTAAATTCGTAAGATCGTCTGTATTTTATTATAAACTAGTTATCAATTTCTAAAAGTCAGTGAACCGAAAAGTTGACCAAGCTATTTACATAACAATCGCGGTTTTAAAACTCATGAATAAATTGGGCATATTATTTTGCAAAACTGTAACAAATTCAGTTGAGATATCGCAAGAACTGTTGGAGTCCAGTTCAGTTTTCTAAGAACAAGAGGCTGTAATGCCGGCGTTAGATCATAGATAAAGACAAAATTTACTTGAACTAAATTTCTTGAAAAATTCCGTATTGAACGAGTAGTTTAAAGATATCTTAATGATACTTTTCATACCATCTTAAAACAAGCTACGTACTGCTATTATTAGAAGTACCCACAACTTTTAAAAATTATGAATTAAAATTTCTCTATTTTGTAACAGTGTTCTTCATATATATTTTTTTTCAGCTTCCAGCTCTGTAGAGTACAGCCCGTAAATAACAAAGTAGGCGGAGGGAACCTAGAGTTAAGTTAGACCTAGAGTTAACTAGAGTTAAGAAATTCGCGGCATGAAGCATCGTATATTGAGTTACAAAACTCATTATACGAATATAAAGAACATATTGCACATATGTAATATTGTTATATAAAAAAATCTACTTACAATACAATAATTGAAGCACAATTTAAATTCTATTCAAAAACCGAAGTGCTAGATTACTTGAACTTAAACCGTAAATTTCTTTGTGGAACATAATAAATCTTCTTGTATCTACAGCATGGCTATATAAAACAGCGTGATTAAAGAAATAATCGCGTTCTACGTGTTCTTGTATTCTTCAGAAAGGAACTTGGTTTCGGATTACTTGCGGATTTGTACCCATGTAGCCACAAGATTTGCTATCTTGTGGCTACATGGGTCATTGAATTCTTGAATAGGTCTAAGCTTAATTAGTGAATGATTTTAGTTCCAATATTTCTGAGATTATTTTCTACACTGTATACATATAACCAGGCTAAAACACCACTCACTATAGTGAGTGGTGTTTTAGTCTGGTTATTAAGAAAGTCAATATACGATAAGCATTGTGTAAAATTCAGAAAATATTCTGATAAATAATTAAGAAAATATTTTTAGTCAACTTTTTAATTCACTCAAAGCTAAGAGAGGAAAAAAAAGAAGGAAAAGAATGGTATTAAAATCCAAAATTTATCAGTACCAAGAAGAATGCTTGTCTACGATGAATTGTTCTCATTAATTCTTATATCAAGATGACGCTTGACCTAAATTTAGACGAGCTAACTAGACATTTCATCTGAGAGTTAATCTGGAGCGAAAAATTCATAAGTTGATGGTCAAAAGTGATAAAATGTCCATTCCATGGTTTTTTTTTTTCGTAAAATTAAGTAGATATTTGTATTTTATTATAAAATGAAACTTACCAATATAATGTATGAATTGATTAATCAAATATTGTAAGCGTACCTGAAAAATTAAATATATATAAATTTTTGTGTTATAATTAAGTTATTTTTTAGAGGACTGGAGAGGCCAGTGGTGGCGCAGCGTGGCAGCACACAAAGTGTGTTGTGGGCTTGATCCCCACTCGAGGAGATGAAATATTTACTTAAATTTATATTTCCATTTCCTCGCTCTGGTGTCGAGGCCAAGTGCGGCGTTGAGTTCTGTCACTCAACACGCAATACCTCCAGTATTCGGCAGAAAGTGGGGAACGGAGTGTCTTACACTAGATTCCCTCTGCCTACCCTGCTGTGTGCGGGATACAGCGTGAAGCTGATTTATTTTATTTATTTATTTATTTTTTAGATACTATAAATGTATGTGGTCATATTACAAAGAAATCTACAAATTAATATCCGAATAGCATAGTTTAATTTTTGAATGTTTTATATCAAACTATAAATAAAAGCCAATAATACATTCCCGTTACAAGCTGGTATCGTAATTTATGAAACAAAATGTCAGTCCATAAAGAGAACGTCAATTAAGAATATACGGGATGCTGCACTAACAATGGTACTCAAATTAATGTGGCCACTGATATATATGTATGCGTATATGTATGAGTATGTATGTATGTATGTATGTGGGTGTGTATGTATGGGGGTGTGTGTATGTATGTGTGTGTTTGTGTGTATGTATGAATGAATGTATCAACGATATGCTCGGTATTAAAACGAAGACTTTAATAGGATTAATTTATAGGCACTGTGGGTGGTTAAGACAATTGATAGTCTCCACCCTCCAACTGAAATAGATCATTTCAATTTTAAAAAATGTTTTCTGTCATATAATTACTGTTAAGATATTTTTATCGGAATAAATTAATTATTGTAATTTTGTTGTTTTTTTTGTTGTTGTTAAGCAAAGATATAGTGTTTCTATTAAAAATATATGTATAGGAGCATGAGTGTTGCTTTCATCTGGCTTTAAGGTTAGTTAAAATTTGATTATTTATTTTAGTTAACCAACATTCCATTCATAATTAAGCAAAAGAATTTTGTAAAGATATTTATTATAATTTTCTTTTAATATATGCTTCGTTTATACGAAAAATATCTGCTTACCTTACTAGGGATACAGAGTGAAGCAACGTTCATATAAAAGAGATACATTACAAAAAAATCCCTCGTTACTACATATTGACATATTGAGGTATGAGGCCGTCGTGGCCCAGGGGCACTGGGGGTGTGAATAAAACGCGACGGTTGTGGGTTCGATCCCCACTCGTGAGAATGAATTATTATTTCTGTTTTTTTTTTATTTCTACGCACTGTCACCAAGACAAAAGCCCGGCGTTGAGATCCGCCACTCAACACGCAATACCTCGAATAATTCGGCGGAAAGTGTGGAACGTGGAATCGAAGTGTCTTATCACTACGTTCCCTCTGCCTACCACCCCGCTGTGTGCGGGATACATCGTGAAGCAGGCTTATGACTTCATTACATATTCATTCGTCTACATCTGAATCACTCAATTATTCTGTTCGGGCTTTGTACGATAACGCTAATTTATCTTTACCCAATTTAATTTGTGACACAGCTCGTTGAGTGTTGGTTAACTTGACGCTCTTATTAATTTATAATTTTTGACACTAAGGAAGTGTGATAAAGTATAATGATGTCAATAGATCACTATGGTACATGACAACAGATTTTTAGAACTTATAGAGTAATATGTATTGTTATTAATAGAGACCGTAGCGTTTGGAGCTCCGTTCTCTCTGACTACCCCGCTAGGGAAAAAAGCGTGAAGTTAGTCTTAGTTTTTTTTATATCATCTTTTCATCGTAAAAAGCTTCAAAGTCCATTAAAGAAAATTCTAAATTTTTTTAATAGCTTTTCAAGTTCTTAGATTAAAACAGTCCAAAAATCTAAACAGACGAAGAATTTCAATAGTTTATTTAATATAAATTTTGCTTCCATTTAAGTATAATAGGTATATTAGGCCATAGTAATAGTGGTTGTTACAGCAAAATCTATAGAAGTCACGGCTTTGATTGATTCAATAAAAATTGTCCTCTTATTTATTCTAGCCTTGACTAGTGCATCCACACTTGGTACATGTCAGTTTTTATTAACCAGTTGTCCACTTCTTGGTGAATTTTAATATGTTAAATGTATGCAAAAATATTTTTTTATAAAAATAAAATTTTATAAATATCCACGACTCAATGATATAATATTAAATGTTAATATTATTTGACTTTCAATCACAATAATATTTTGTAGTAGATATAGATAGGAAGAATCTTATATCGAAGTATTAGATATAGGTATATAGATACATGGAAAACATCTCTTTTAGAGATAAGTCCACTTTTGCTTTACTTTTTAACCTAATTTCAGTAAAATAGTAAATCAGAAAAAAGAAAAGAAAAGATCAGAAAAGGGCACGGTCCGTGGTGTGTTTTATTAACAAAAAAAAAAACAAGAACTTCATATCTGTAAGTTCATTATCTTTATTTATTATATTATAATATACCATTTTATATATGTAATTATGGTATTAAATTTAAACTGTAGAAGTACGGAAATCGGATTAGTCATATTAAAATGTCATCGTGGCGCTCTGGGGCAGCGTCCAACGCTATAGAAATGGGTTTAATTCCCGCTCAGGGCTATTCATAATTTTAACTATCTACAACTGCTAAGACAAACCGTGGCGTCGAATTTGGTCAATCAACACGCAATACCTCAAATTCGTCTAGAAAATAGAAAACGGAGCGTCTAACCGCGTGAAACTGAAAATTAAAACATAACAAAATTAATATTTTATTTAAAATAACGTTACCAAAAAGATATCCCGTCCAGTCACTATCACTTTTATAAGCCCGAGCTGTAGTAATATTTAAACCCCATCCTGTCGTATAACCGGTTTTGTTATATATAAACATTTATCCATAGCGCTAGATGGCCATCCTACCGATGGGTAATTGTAACATCAAAAACAATTGACGTCAATTTTTGAATTCGATTTGGCATTGAATTTATTAAACCTAATTGCTCTGATATATTCTTGCGTGATTCTATCGCTAACAATTGCGATATTACGTCATTCACTTGTAAGAGATTTTTTAGCAAAAAATATCGATTTATTTATGAAATTTTATTAACGGTTATTACTTTTTAGGAAAGATTAAGTGAACAGAACAGAATTCTAACATAATTTGTTTCATAAGAAAAAAAATCTTTTTAAATTAATTTTCTACGTAAATAACTTGTAATTTCTACGTAGAGAACGTACCAACAAAATGTAACATTTTGTTAATAATAATACTGGATCAGTATCGAGTTGCAGACGCAAAAAAAAATTTAAGCACGCCCGGCTTGGCTACACACAGCCAGCCAGGGCGTCTTGGGATCATAAAAAACCAGCCACTTTGGAATGAAGCCAACCAGCTACTACTTAGTCAACCTCATTGAAAAGATACATTTTTAAGTTAAGAATTTTAAGTTAAGTAACACTTGAATTTATACTGCTAAATGTAGAATACATTTGCTTTCACCAACCCCGGTCTTGGGCAAGTGAGCAAAGCTCGCTCCAGAGCTAATTACGTATTTTCTGTTTAATATTTCAATCGAGCAACGTTGAAAATTCGTTTCAAAATGTTCGTATAATAAAAGACAACGCGCGAACAGATTTCGTATATTCTTGTCTTCAAATCACGTTGCAGCGTCTCATAATATATTCAGTAGTTCTAGTATAAAGATTTAATAATGGTAGTTGAAATTAATGAAAATTCTTTTTGATGGGTTACGGTCTCATATTTTTAGGGTCCGTATCTCAAAAGAAAAAAATGGATCCCTTACAGGACCACCTTTTTGGGCGTCTGTCTAGACCAGTTATCTCAAGATCAGGTATCATGTTTAAATTAAAATTATGAAATATCAAATTTACGGTCTCTTAAAATGAAAGAAAACGTAAGCGACAAAGTTTTCTATTACAAATAAAGGAAAAAATCCAAAATGTGAAAATTTCTATATATTTCTTAAAAAAAATCACTTCTACACAGAGTAAAAGATAAAAGCACAGATAAAAAACTATTTTAACATAAAACAGAACAGCAAAACTGCAGTCAAGTCTGTCAGCCTTATTTCTGGTAAGCATTCACCTTTAAAGTACACCAATGGCACGTCGCTGGGTGGTACCTAGAATAAACATTAAAACATTCCTTGACTGTCTTACTTCGTACTTTCCGCATTGCGACCAGATTTTTGGTTAGGTTAAATAAATCCTAGTAAAATTAATATTTTATGTTATCAAATAGTAAAATTATACTTTATCATAAAACCAAAAAGAAAAATAAATTTAAAATTAAATGAAAGAAGATGCATATGCTGAAAATCTAAGTGATTTCTTTCTTTTATCTTAAAAATGCCCGCAAACGCTTTAAAAGGTTTTAGCTTTCAGAGATTTCATAGAGATTTTTAATTTTAAACTCGGATAGCCTCGTCTGGATTCTCCGGTACGCAAGATACCTGAGTTAAAAATAGAATAATGCTTTGAAATAAAGAGCTCCACATACTGTAGATTTTTTTTCAGTTTCACGCTGTATCCCTCATGTAGCAGGGTAGGCATAGGGAACCTAATATTAAGACATGCCGCTCTCCACTTTCCGTCGCATTCTGGAAGCATTGCATATTGAATGCCGGAACTCAACGCTACACTTTGCCTCGACACCAGAGCGAAGAAATTAAAATATTAAATATTTCATCTCTGCGAGGGGGAATCGAACATATAACCTATCGCGTTTACAGCCACACATTTGTGCCCCTGCGCCGACTGGCCTCAATACCGCATTGCAACAATATCAATTTATTATTTTTCCTCTGAGAGAATGGTTCATATCTCTTTTTTCACACATCCACTGAATAAGTCCGAATTTCTATTATTAAGCTAATTAAGCGTGTAACAGCGAACAAGTGTGATACAATCGCGGCCTTTCATTAGGTGTTCGCGCAGTGGGATGTAGTTGCCTCTCTCGTCTCGAGTTACGAGCGGTCAAGTTCTCCAGATGAAATCTGATCTTGAACATAATTTACCATTTTATTATATGAAATACAACCGACATTCTCAATTTGTTAGTATTAAGCTCATGTCTAGCTTACGTAAGCTTTATTTGTAGTATATTATGTAATTATTTAAGATTAGAATAAATTTAATATATATTATGTTGTTATGTGTATCATACTATAAATGTAAGTTTGTTTGTTACGCTTTCACGCCCCAACTGCTTAACCTAATTATCGTTAGACTTTGTACGTTATTCTTAGAGGTATAAGAAGGAACATGGGTCACTTTGATGTTATTAAAAAAATATATAATATTTTTTTTTAAATAATCAAAATACGTTAAAACGAATGAAACTGCGTTTGTCTCTAGTATTTTATAAAAGGTAAATTTATATAGAAATACATGACTATAATGAATATATATTAAAGTAAAAAAATATCAAATTGCATGAAGATTTCGGTTTTAATATACACACGCACACACTTTAAATATACACTATATAGAGTGACATCCAACATTATACATTCTTGTCTATAGTAAACAATACGCGTCTCCCCTATGAATTATGAATTCCAGCACATCCAAGACGTCGATTTCACTGAATATGGATCCATCAGAACTAAATCACCGTTATAGATAAAAACAAAGGGCACAAAATTGATGCACATAATTCATGACGTTGAAACACAATGGTCACGCCAGAAATAAATAACCCTCGCTAAGTCTTATGGGGATCAAACAATGGCACGTTCTTTAAGATACCATAACTACAAAATTATATAAATATATATATTTAACATCTTAATATTATATTCGGGGCACAAAGCCCAATAGATGTCAAAATTGTCATAAATTACACGCTAAATGCTATATCTATCGAAATAATCTAATATATTTCACTTTCAGTACATATTTCTAAGAAAAATAAAACATAATATATAATGAATACCATTAAGAAAACATATATTCTGAATAATAACAATAATTTCTTTATTTCATATATATTATTTTTGTTAGTTAAATGCAGTCCCATCAACGTTTGGAACTTTTCACAATCGAGTACGACAACCGCAAACCGCGTTCCAGTCACATCTCGTTGTTGTTATATTGAAAAAAAAATGAAAATAAATAGTTTAAATATAGTTGGGCCCCATAAAAACAGGCACGTGCCCACAGACGTGCCTCTGATCTCAGATAGATAAGTCATTGTACTCACTTTAATGCAGTTGAATAGCTTAAGCAGTCCAGTAGCTTAAAGTTATTGTAATAACTTGGTAAAACTAGAGATTGTGGACACTATTAATTTTTTTTTTTAAGTTATCTTAGTAATAACTGTATAGAATGATGCATTATTCTATTTACATAGTCTAACTATAAACGCGATGGTTGTGGGTTTAACTCCCACGAAAAATTAATCATTTCCATTTCCTCGCACTGGGTACTAGGCGTGACAAAATTTTATATGCTTACATTTTAAAAAAACGAAACTAGGACTACTTAATACTCAATAACACTAAAAAAGGTAAGTATAAAAACATTTTAAATGAACACTCTGTATAACCAGTTTCTAAAGAAATAAAAATAAATATTAAATTTCAAACTTAGAGCGTAAAACCAGTCCCCTGTATCAGGAGTCTTATCCCAAAGGTTTCTTTGAGGAAATGTTGTATTCAAGACTGGAAAAGGTCGAAACAAATCTCTAGTTCAACAAGTGTAACTATAAATATATAGAAGGATATTATTCAGCATCACGCAGTGTCTCCGCCGAATGCTGGAGACATTACGTGTTGAGTGGTGGAACTCAACGCCGTTTTTTGCATCGACACCACACCGAAGACATGAAGACATTAAATATTCCATTTCCTCGAATAGGAACCCAACGAACCCACAACCTGTCGTATTTACGCTTTTACACAGCGCCTGATATATAGAACAATATATGTAATATTCACAGTACAACGTAGTATAAAAGGCGGTATATAGTTTTACACGCTCGCAACGTGCGAGATAGATTGCCTATTATTTTTTATAATATTTTATTTTGATGGTGCTCTAGCTAGTATACGACTAGTATGTTTCAAGGAAATATATGAAACTAAGAGAAGGACTAGAATGTGGCTGAGTTATATGTTTAAATTGTAGCAATTAAGATAATGTTTCGCTTTAATGTACGTACAACGAACTTCTTAGAGGATTCTACATAAGAACAATTTATTAATTACGTTGATTCATACAAATATCATTGTTTCATCTGCATCTTCTTATTTCTATTTTTTTTATTTCACGCTGTATTCCACAGGGTTGGTAGAAGAAACTTGGGTACCTAGAATTAATACTCCGTTCCCATTGAGACTTCCGCTTCCCACTTTCTGTTGAATTCTGGAGGCTTTGCCTGAGCGAGCAAATGAAAATATTCAATATTTCATTTCCTCGAAGGGAATCAAACCCCCAATCTGTCGCGTTTACAGCGCGCTCGAAGTCGAATTAAAACTTTAATAGTTTTATAAAATTGTTTTCTAAAGTGAAGACGCAGTTCAAATAACTGTTAAGCTTATTAGTGTATAAGTTGGTAGAAAACTTTCAACGCTAGAGATTTTAAACCACAAACTTTTACTACCCTTTGTGCCTCGAGCTTCTGAACATTATTAATTTATTTTTGCAAACACAATCACACAAACGTATTTAGATTTCGTCTTCATAAAAATATCTAACAAATAGACAGGGGCGCAATTGATATCGCGACAGGTTATGGGTTCGATTCTCACTCGATAAAAATAAATATTTTAAATATTTTCATTTCCTCGCTATCAGAACGAAGCAAAACGCGACATTTAGATCCACCACTCAACATGCAATGCCTCCAGAATTCGTCGTAAAATGGGGAACGAATTTGTCTTACTACGTTCCCAGTAAAGTCTTGACACTACGTTCCCAGGTTCCATCTGCTTACCCTACAGAGTGAAAACAAAAAAATTGCAATCTAGGTCAAAACAATGATCAAGATTCATATAACTAATTAACATTAACTTCCTCGTTCAAAGCAGGGTAACTGTCCCCCTCACATTCAACAGTAACGTGATACATCATCCACAGCTCTGTTTCCCGAGCGGATGTCATCTTCGTTAATGTCAATAATGTTGGTCAAAGCACACACTTATTAACAGCTGAGTCACCAACAATATTTGGAGAATGCGGCCGTAGTAGTCTAATATTCACTTTAGTTTTATTACCTCTAGTGCAAAATGGTAGAGTTGGGTTCGATGGTAGGCGATTACTATTTTCAGGTTGAAAGTAGTATGAAAATACATTCTGTACTATTCAAGAGGCCAAGAGGCCGTTGTGCCGCAGTAGCACAAGCGTATGACTGTAAACGCGACGATTTGGGTTTCTATCTCCACTTGAGGGATTATTATTATTTATTTTTATATTTCAATTTCTTCGCTCTAGTAATAAGGTCAAGCGCGGCGTTGATTTTCGCCTCTTAACACGCAATTCCTCAAAAATTCTACAGAAATTGGGGAACGGAGTATCTTAACACTAGGTTCCCTCTACCTACTCTACTATATGCGGAATACAGCATAAAGTTTAAAAAAGTAAATATATTAAAGCTTAATATTTAATAACTTCTCAACTCAACGACCATGCTCAATTCGAACCCAAAATATTAACTATTCTTATTATTATCAAATATTTGCTCAATAAGACGCAATCATATATAATAATTGGAATCTAAAATTGGGGCTGAAATTAAAATGAAAACCGAAATGTAATTCTTTCTCATCGACCTTATAGAATAGAACAACAGAATCACTTATTATTTCTTTTCACACGCCCAAAATAAACATACAATAATAACAGCTTACACGCTGCAATAATGGAAGAATGGAGATCTCTTATGTCGATATCGAAAGAAATATTTAACAGTGTTAAATGCTGCATTACTTTTGTTTAAGTTATTATTGACAATTTTTATATATTTTTTCGTTATTTGGTTTTTAAATTTAATTTATGTTTAGGAAAATATATAATTTTATAAAACTTACATAAAAAAAAAACAATATTTCTAATATTTTTTTTATAATTAATACTTATTAAAAAAAAAATAATTTATTAGTAACGAGCCACTACAGTTGTTTTGCCTAATTTACAGTCCTTGATTGTGGAGTAACTCAATACAATTTTAATTTCACATAAGAATATTAGGCTTATTTTAAGATAAGATCTAAAGGGTTGTCAGTTAATCTTTCGCATGTTGAGACGTCGTAGACATAAAACTTGATGACACATCAACACCCAACTTAACTTAAAACCGTATAAAATTTTATGTCCTTCAATAACGCTTTAATTGAATCATCTTGTTATATAAAGTATCTTTAAGTAGGGGATCGTTTAATAAGCAGTTTTACACTTCAGTAATTTAATTTAGCATTCATAATTATTTTAGCTTCACACTGAACCACGTTGTATGAAGAGTGGCGGAACTCAACGCCGCGCTTTTTCCTCGACACCAGAGCGAAGAAATTAAAATATGAAATAATTCATTTTCTCGGGTGAGTATTAAACTCAATTTCTATTTTATATAAGTCAAATGTGTATTTGAATTTATATTTGTAATTTTTTTTAGCTTAGACCAAATAGGACGACTGCTTTAGTTAATGAACATACATTACAGAGTAATTAGTGGCTGAGTTAACAATAGGAAGATATATGTAATGTATGTAGGATACTTCTTTCTACCCTGATATATCACATAGAACAGGGTAGAAAGAGAGACTATGATGTAGAAACACTCCATTGAGTAGTGGGACTCAACGCCACAATTGCCTTGCTACCAGAGCGTCTTTATATATATTTATTATTAATTTTATACCTAAAAGAATTATAAAATGTAATTTAAAAGCCACCATGTGGAAGAAAACTGCGTAACGACAGCTCATACCCTCCAAACTTATCCATACATTTGAGTAGAACACATTAGTTTTAATAACCGTCAAACGCAACTGGGCTTATTAATATTTATGGATTTGACAAACTGTCTATTTGCCCTTGTGTTGTCGATAACAATCTACATCATTAGCCCCATCGGCGATACTTGCAACTGCATCATGTACCATATTCAAAGAACAATGAGCTTTAAAACCAAACAGCTAAAGCTTAAATTCGGTTCGACAATAATCAATTTGTTTTCAAACTATATTATAGTTATCGATAGCACTGAAAGATTCAGAAATCTTGAAAGGTCATTAAACTCGCATTTAGGTTAAGCTTGGGTCGAGTGGTTATCAGTTGGCAAATGGCCAATGCGGCTTTATACGATGACGTCATAGAAATCATATTGCCAGCAAATTGCTTTGAAGAGCCAGGAAGTGGCGAAGTGTATGTCGTATCAGTGATTTCGCTGCATAGTTGTTACTCGGGAACTGCATTAACTCTATTCGATGTTATTAGAACGTGAATTATACATTTATTAATCGAACACTACTAAACTAATACAGAATTTATGCATACGTTATACAAACAGAATGTTTTACTGTTGTAATTATCATTGAAAATCAAAATTTACTTCATTTAGAAAATGATTATTAATACTAGAGTAATAAACTATAACAATAATATAAAGAACAAGAAAAACAATAACATAAAGAAAAATTACGAAAGATAAAAATAAAAAATAAGATAAAAATAAAAATAAATCAGCTTCACGCTGTATCCCGCACACAGCAAGGTAGGCAGAGGGAACTTAGTGAAAGACACTCAGTTCTCTCCTTTCCGCCGAGTTCTGGAAGCATTGCGTGTTGATTGGCAGAACGCAAAGCCGCGCTTGTCCTCGACACCAGAGCGAAGAAATGGAAATATAAATTTAAGTAAATATTCGAGTGGGGATCGAACCCACAACCGGTTTACAGTCACAGTTTGTGCCGCTGCGCCACGACCGGCCTCAAAAATAAGATTTTTATATAAATTATACACCTCATTCGTACCAACTAAATTAAAATATTTGTTCCGTATAATTTATGAAAATTTACATTATAGCTACCATAGTATCGCTTTTTCACACTTTCAAAAGGCAGTGGATCTCAAAATGCTCCAGTTTCCTGCCGAGAGCAGCCAAGATGAATCATCCATGCACGTAAAACGTGACAGCACTTACATTATATTTTCATTTTACAGAGAGATACATGTATCTCATGTATTATATTAGATGAAGCAAACAATTGAGTCGAATAAAGGATACGGATATTTTCGTCTATTATTATTTTTCCTCCGTTCCCGACATTCCGTCGAATTCTTCAAAATTTGGTACCAGAGTGAAGAAATAAAAATATTAATAAACAATAATTCATACCTCCGGGGTGAGGATCGATCTTACAACCGTCACCTCATAGTCATATGCCTGTACCCCAGCGCCACGACGGCCTTACTATTATTTGTAAAATATACCGATCCGAATTCATTTCTTTTTAATAAATTTAATAATCAATAACTATGTATTATTAAAAAAGATATAATTTATAAGCATCTAAACAGAAAGTTTTTTACCTTTTAATTATGTTGACTATTTAAAAATAAATGTGGCTATCGACGCTTACCAAGTCTCTTCTCTTCACATTGTTCCTTTTTATATACTAACTTTTATTAATTTAAAACAACATCCATATAAATTTATTATTATATGCTAGTTTACTTCCTATTATATTACCATCAGTAAGTTATACCAATTTGTGGTTTGAATCTCTTAACCGTCTCCTCTTAAGTTGAGTTATTTATAAAATCCAGACTCTCCAAATGCTTCAGTTAATGTTTAAACTCAATTAAAAGAGATTCCAGTTAATTTTGTGGTTGGATCTGTTTATCGGTTCACTTATGCATCGAAATAGCGGAGATTAGGACGCTATTGAATCGTTAATTTTGGTTCCGCAGCTATTTGTATACACAAAGTCCGTAATTAAATGTAAATGGCCTGATTATATATAGTACAATTTAAATATATCGAGGCCAGTCAGATGCACAAAGTGTGACTGTAAACGCGACAGGTCGTGGGTTCGATTCCCACTCGAGAAAATAAAATATGTAATATTATAATTTATTCGCTCTGGTGTAGAGGATTTTTACCACTCAACATACAAAACCACTCTCTGCCTAATCATTAAAAAAAATTAAAAATTATATTTGGCAATTATAGTACTTAAACGAGAATTCCTGTCTACATAAAATTATAAGTATAGATATTAAATATTATTAAATTGAATTAAAATAAATTGTTTATTGTTTTTTTATAATTAATTCTATATAAAAAATGCTTATTAAAAAGAACGTTAATATGATAGTTCAATAATGACATAAATACGTTTTGCAATTGAACAAAGCTATATTCATCTTATTTTTTGATTGACAGACCCTTGATATTGACAAATACAACAGTCGTCTTTTTTATAAGGGCATTGTTGTGCCCTGAAAAAAAAGACAATTAAAATTGCAATTAATTTATAAGTTGAATCAGGCGGATTATGTCGCGGGGGTGATAACGTACGACTGTAAACGCGATAGGTTGTGAGTTCGATACCCATTAAAGTAGGCGGAAAGTGGGTGTCTTAACACTAGGTTCCCTCTGCCAACCCTGCTGAGTGCGGGACACAGCGTGAAGCTTTTTTTTTAAACAAATTCTTATAATTCTCTCTTTTTTCCAAATGATCTGATCGTAAACACCCAATAGATCGCAATCGAAGGTGCATTGTTGCATCCGGCTGAAATACTGCACTACTTTATGGCCATAATAAATTCCACGCCGTTCGCATTTCCATTTTATATGCTAACCACGTGACCGTCTGCCGCTACGTTTCCAAACTATTTTTGAAAATTTTATGATTAAAAACCCACAGCATTTATACAGAAGCATTTTCAAGTACTATTACTTTTTATAGACACTTGACGAGATGCGGCGGCGTTTTGTAACTAAAATATGACCCTAAATTGTTTTAAAATGAACGTAGCTCATGTATTGACGTGGGTGTAGTAGGGAGCGCTGTGCCCACCCCAAAATAGTCGTATGCCTACTCCAGAAATTTTACTAAATAAAAACCTACAGGCAAACATATTTCAAAGTCCACCGAAAAACATTAATTTTTAAATAAATCCTTCTGCAAATTTGTTAAAAACTTTAACTAAAAGTTTAAATATGCACCAAAGCTCATACTATTCCCGGTTGTGAACAATGACCTGGACAACAAAAATCTAGACTGAGCAGCAAATCATTAGCCGCTACAATTACTGTGGACAATAGTGAGAAAGTGCTGCACGAACGAAATTCACGACTCCGTGGGAAAATAATGTAAATCCTATTTTCTCTTGCTTTTTGTTGATTGTCTGCGCTGTTTTTTACTGCGTCGTGTTAAATGTTAGCCATTTTAATATTTCGTAATAGGTGTATAGTAAGCATTTTATTATCAAATTTGTACGTTAATGGAATTATGAAGTGTTATAAAAATTGACTGTAAGTTACATATTTTTTCAAAAATTTAATTCAATATGAAATTTAATGTGTTGAGGCGAGTCGTGGCACATGGGCACAGTGTGTCTGGGAAGGTTGTGGATTCGATTCCCACTCGAGGAAATGAAAAATTTATTTCCATTTTCTTCGCTCTGTATATATATATCCACATTAAATTACCTTTATTAAATTTATTAAAAATGTAGATTTTTAGTTTTATTGAGAATAATAAATAAAACGTATCCTGAAAGACTTGTTTACATCACAAAATATTCTACTAGGGTTCGTGTTTGAAAGGCGTGAGGTTCACGCAGCCCGCATCAAAAGAAACACCTTTGCGATGTAATGAAATATGAATGGACTATCTTTACACTAAAGCTAAGCCTCAAGTTATCTTGCTTTACTGCAGAATATTTAATAATGAAACTTGTAAGTTGTTACTAAACACGCAATGCCTCCAGAATTCGGCGGAAAGTGGGGAACGGAGTGTCTTAACATTAGGTTCCCTCTGTCTACCCTGCTGTGTGCGGGATACACCGTGAAGCTGATTTGATTTGATTTTGTAAGTGGTAAAACTTAGAATTTTCTTTTGTTTCACGCTGTATCTCGATCCTGGGAACCTAGTGTTACTTTTGAGACACTTCCCTTTTCCACTTTCCTCCGAATTGTTAAGTGGGGGAACCTAACGTAGGGCTTTACCACTTTACCAGAGCGAAGAAATAAAAATATTAAATATATCATCGAACTCACAACCTGTCGTATTCATAGCTGCCCTTGCGCTACGACTAGCCTCAAATAATACTCTACATTTTTTCTTTATTCTTCTTGTTTGATGAAATAGCAAGTTATAAGTGTGTGAGTCGATTAAAAAAAATCATATTTTATGCAACAAAGCGTTTAAAAAAATGTATAAGTATATATTTTGCAAATATATTTTTAAACACATAATGTTAAACGGCACATCTCGTTTTTACTAGTTTTAACATAAAAACATTTTACAATCGAGAACAGAGCACCCCGTCAAGGTCCATGGACGGGCGGTCGTCAATCCGGTCCTCGACACACTCTGTTTCCTATGATACCCGTTGCTTGTATATGCATTTGTGAAACTTGGACATGTGAGGTGAAAGAAATGATTATTTACATTCTAGATTAAAAATGTAGAATCTAGTCTAACTGCAATATTACAATATTATTTTAAATATACAAATGTGTAAAAATATATCGTTTTCGTCAATTTGATCAGACTATATTTACATAATAAATCGGCTATTGTCATGCATTCGGACAGTATCCGACAATAAAAGAAACGTAAAAATCGAACCCACAACAGGTGTTTTGTTTTGGCAGTATGATAAAACGCAACGTTAGTTTGTTGTGTCCACTCAGCACACAATGTATTGGAAACTGGGCGAAAAATGGGAAACGGAGTTCCTTAACAATAAGCGTCCCCTGCCTACTCTGTTATTTTAGTATCTGTCACTGTCTCTTTCAGGACCTAGTTATTAGACACCCTGTTCCCCACTATCCACCGGATTCTTGAGGTATTGCCTTTTGAATGCTGGAACTCAACACCGCACTTTGCCAGATCATGACCAGAGTTAAATATTTCATTAAATCTGAAAAGAAATCAAACCAACAACCGTCGCGGTCACAGTTGCTGCGCCACGACGGAAAGTCGCTTTACAACAGACCATAATTTGATAATATTATGTTGCCAATGTGCTAGCGATCACTTTCTTGCACCACGATTGTAACACGTTTTTACAATTTATGAACGGAAACAGAGGCACGGCTAAATACTATTAAATTTCCATTCATTTAGCTTTCTTCGAAACCGTATATATATTACAGAAGCTGTTTTAGTATATTGATTACTAATATAATAATATTAATAGGATATATGGTATGTTGAAGTAAAACACGCGTATTGGTTGTGAAAATATTGGCAGTTTTTAGTGTAGTTCACGTCATTCATTAAATTTTATTGAGATTCGTGACATCTATACGTAGTTCACCAACAGCATTTTTATTGATCGCACGCTACTTAGTACCAAGGCCGTCATATGTTTGTGGTCTACTTTCGTCAATCAACTTTGAACGAGCAAATGCTGCAAGAACTGTTTTTGATTTATGTTATTTCTTTACTTTTTTTAATGCATTGCAACAAGAGTTATATACAAATACTATAGGTGTTTTTTTGTTTTCTTAATTTCAGGTTGGTATCTCCACGCTACCTGGTATCTGAGATAGACAGGCGAGCAACAAATTGAACTTATAACGATTTCTGTTTATTTAATGTTGTAATTAAGCTATTTATTTCCGAAATAGCAAAGTTATATATTACAGTATTTATTAGTAAAATAGTTACATTAAAAATCCGGACAAGCCCAAATCGAGCTTATCCATCGAAAGTTCCATACAAAAATTGAAGATCTTGAGCTTTTTCTAACATTCGGCTTGCAACGCCTAATATCTCACCTGAACTAGCGGCTAGTTTTTAGGTTTTATCCTAACCTAGTAACTACCTGTAAATACTATATGGCGAATTTCATAATTGTAGGTCAATGGGAAGTACACTTTTAATTTTGACTTCCTTTATAGTCGAATTAGTATATTTCGATATATGCTTTTTTGCGATATTTGTATCGCAATAGTAAATTTAGTAACACGATTTTTCAGGATATCAAGGGACCGTAGTCCTGAGAATATGGTTTGAATATCAACTCGATATCTCCATGCGTTCCTGAAATAAAGGCTCTTGACAGATTTACTGACGGACGGATGTACAATAAAGTGATTCTATAAAAAATCTTTTTTTCCTTAAGAGGTACGGAACCCCAAAAAAATCCTTTGCGATGTTATAACATGTTTCTTCTACAAAAAAAGAATGTATAATATGTACATACCATATATTACATAACATGATTACTATAAAGTTAGTGATTCCTACTATATATGGCTGCCTCAAAGAAATATTAATATTCATGAAAGAAATAATTAATTCCTCAAGCTATTCTAACTTATCCGTCACACCTGCTGCCCTCAAGGGAAACTCTCCCGTCAACAAAAAAATCTGTGACTTGAATCTTGAATGTGTACCGTGTTGTGTTCTGTCTGTGTTACAACATTGAAAAACAGGTATTTTATTATACGAAAATATAATCACTGAAAACTAAATAGTAATAAATAGCAACAATTTTAGCAACTTTAGGAGGCCAATCGTTGTGCAAGAGCACAAGTGTGTAGCTGTAACCACGACTGGCTGTGGGTTTGATAATATTTTTTTAAAATTTGAATTGAGCATTGAGCAAAGAAATGATAATTTGATTTCTTCGCTTTGGTGGCTAAGCGCGGCGTTCTAAGTCCCGCCGCTAAGCGGTTAAGTTCCGCAACTTAACACGCAATGCCTCCAGAATTCGGCGTAAAATGCAGAAGAAGCTGATATTTTTTTTCAGCATCTTTTAAGGTTAACAAAAACTGAGTAGCCATTTCGGTTACATGAAAGTGCTCCTTTCCAGAAAAAAATCCGCCATTTATTTCATGAATCTTTAATAGGCTGACGTTTAATTGTAAATCTTGCAAGCTAAAAATGGTCTGAGTGACAGTGAAACGGCAAGAACATTCGCGAGCTCTCCAGTCCGACCGGTTGATAGCGCCACCGGTACGGAGGAATGTGATATGCCAACATACATTTATAATGAGGAAACGGAAACATGGACGGATTTATATAGGAATATAAATCGGATGTAACAAAAGGAAGATGAATGTGGAATGCAATATTGTATTATAAAAATTCAGATTGAAAAATGCTGTAAATGTGAAATAAATGATAAATTTGGTTTTCTTCAATTATTTGTTATATGTATATAATATTTTAAAATGTATGTGGGGAAAGTAAAATATAATACAAAGTATATAATAACATGACCTCGACGAGACTCGTGCTCGTTTTGTATATTCTTAATGTACTTATTATATTCTAATAACAAGATATATTTAATTATTTACCAATCAAGTGCGCAAACTTATCAATTATTTTACCAAATTTCTAAATGTCGCTACTTAAATAGCAAAAATACCTGAACAGTAATAATTAATTAATAAAAAATGGTCCTATGAGAAGAATTCGAATCCACAAGCATCATTATCAGTAACACACGACTTAAACACACTATGATAACACGAATAAAACAATTTCGTGTAAATTACAAGAAAACCTATTATGATACCATGTATCTATTTATGCACGTGATTTAAAATAATTTAATAATAAATAATATCACATTCGCAACAACATTCATATCAGGTGTTTGGGGACTACCTCCTTACGATATACAGGATGATAAGATATCTTATCGGTGACGATACATACAGTTACGTTTCACTAATGCTCTACATTACTCATCTATTATATTCCACGCTGAATGAAATACATCCGTTTTATAAGCATCCTTTATTTCCCAATTCTAAATGGTATTATTCATATATAGACCAAATGTCTGATTATACATTGTGCGTCCATCAGAGCATAGTCAAATCATTAAGAACTATTGAGCTGAATATCTAGTAGACATGGTCTGTTACATTAAGTATACTAACTTATTAAAAATCAATTAGTTTCACACTATATCCCGCACACAGCAGGGTAGGCAGAGGGAACGTAGTGTTAAGGCATTCCGTGCCACAATTCAACACAACGCCGTGCTTTGCCTCGACACCAGAGCGAAGATATGGAAATATAAATTTAAGTAAATATTTCATCTCCTCGAATAGAGATCGAACCCACAACTAGTCGATTTTACAGTCATACTTTGTGCCCCTGCGCCACGACTGGCCACAACTACATAACATACTAACTTATTCAGTCATTTATCTTCGATAAACATAAATATCCGTGTGATCCCGGCCTAGAATAGGATCATCCTGGTACTGGTGGTGTCGTAAGAGGCGACTAAAGTACGTGTGGTAGAGTCACGTTGCCAGCAATGGCAACACGCATGGGCAGACTCGACCGGATCATTACCACCCCCGGCATTTAAAACCGGCGTGAAGTAGTGGCTTTATGCCACTGCGTTTCGCATCAGGTAATGCCGGGCCCCGGCGCCCAACCCATCTTAAAGGCCGGCAACGCACCTGTAACTCCTCTGGGGTTGCACGGGGCCGTGGGCGGCGGTAATCACTTACCATCAGGTGACCCGCACGCTCGTTTGCCGTGTCTTTTCCATAAAAAAAAAAAAATAAGTATAAAATAAGATTTGAATTCACTATAACTAGCATAGAAACCTGCAATATTTAAAATTTTAGGCACACGAAGAAATCCTCATAATTTGTTCATGTCCAACCAAAGTCGTAAAAGAAGAACGGTTTATTCTATTCAGTTATATTTCATAAGCCAAGATGGTTTCACACATAAAACGCTTTATCAAATTTTGGAGCAGCACTTACGATGTCACGTAAAATAAAACTGCCTTTACGTGTCAACATGATGCATGTGTGTAGTTTCGTGATTCATCGCTTCGGCCTACATCACGCCTCTGTAGTGTTTAGATAAAATGTTACGATTGTCGTGACCTGACCTTTAAGACGAGGAAGGATTACTTTTTCTTTTTCTTTATTCCTTTTATACGTTGCTCTGGCACTTTATAGGTTAGGCATAGAAAATCTAGCTAGTGTTTAAAATCTAAAGGGCTAAAAACGCTGGGTTGTAGGAAAAAACATTAAAAAATCAAATTATATGAATTGGACCAACATTACATTTACAATCAGTTACTTGCCAACTGTGCCACGAAGGCGTCTTGCTCTAAATCTAATGCTAAATTCAATTCAAAACTATATTTATAGCTCAGTGCCTACCAAAATATAGCACCTAAGTATTAAAATGAAGTGAACAATTGTGAAATTTTATAAGTAAATCTAATAATGCATGAATTTGACTTTGCATAATTGGTTCGATTGAAGTTATAAATTGGCTTCCGATGACAGAACGGACGCGATTTAGAATTAATTGGTTTTTCCTAAGCTAGATTATAGTGAAAGCTCAACCAAAATATGATTCCTAGGTAAAAGGAAGACAAATCGAATCCCTTCTAGTGCTTAAAGCAAATCTGAATAGATGGTTTAAACTTAGTCTGAAGACGCTCTCGCTTTCTTTAAATTCGCGATATTGCATGTTGTATACCGGAACTTACCAGAAGAAAAATGAAAATAATACGTTCACTTTCAGACGCTATTCCATTCAGACACGACGGCCACAGAATACAAATTAATATAATAAATAAGATAACAACATCATAATAAAAAAGAAATCATTTGATTTGATCTGTCCTATTGTGTATATATAGATTTAATTTTGAAATGTAACTCAACTGTAACTCAATACACCACTTTCTGAAACACTAAGTCATATCTTATCTCGTTCAAAGCTATAAGTAAATACTGAACCGTCTGATGATCCATTAGCATTAAAGTCAAGTAATATTAGTAAGTCTCCAGATAATATGCAAATCTTATGTTTATTCGTATATGTTATTTTATGATTTCGATATATTTAGTCCGATTCCGTATTGGGCAAAAACTAATTCAAACTGTATTTGCATATTGGAATTCCATACGATAATATTGAATATCCCAGTTCAAATGCTGTCTAACTAAACTAAACTACCCATACATACATATGAGTACCTGAATATAAACTTTTACACTGAATTTGAATATGTTGATAGTATTAATTGTATAGATTGGTGGAATATATGGATATTTTTATTATATCAGCTTCTAGCTGTATGCCGCATGTACAGGGAGGCTAGTGTTAAGACATTATGTTTTAGCATTACTCAAACGCGCGTTTTGCCTAGACACCAGAGCAAAGAAATGAAAATATTAAATATTTGATTTCCTCGAGTGCAAATCAAACCCACAACATGCCGCGCTTACAATAACACGCTTCTGCCCCTGAACCACGATCTGGCCATATATTCACATGCTTTTTACATAACCAATAACATTAAATAATAATTTTATCTTGTTAAACATGAAAGACAGAAGTCAAAGCATGGCAAAAATAAATATAAAATAACAATAAGAAAGTTATGTAACACGTGACCTGTTTAAATCAAGCAACCCTGGGCTTTCGGCAACCTGACAGCTGGCAACCATTGTTTTTCCAATTCCTTATGCGATTTTGTTTCAAATGATGTGGGATTCATATAAAAAACATATGAATGCAATTTTTCCCAAAAAACTTAAAAAAACTTAACTTAACTTAACTTCACGCTTTATCCCTAGCGGGGTAGTCAAAAAACGCATTACCATAAATTTAATTATTTAAAAAGGTGATTGCAGCAGGATTCTTCAAGGCAACCCTATTGTAATCTATTCTACTATCATGTATCACACTTAAATATAAGTTTCATTAATAAAAACAGATACCTGCAGATTGAGGCACTACGACCTAATAATAATATAATTATAACTGCTGTTCCTGTATGATCACTAGTATTAGATCCCGCTCCCGGCTGGCTATTTGCGTTCAGTAAACCTAGTTAATCATTATAATAGTAGTAGGTAGAGTTTCCCGGGCGTTCCATCCAGCTCAGAACATTGCATTATCGACTTCACAATAATATTAGAGAAGCCTTGCCAAACTAAATAACAATTCATAATGTAGGATAAATTATATCTAAATACAGTTAAAAAGGTAAATTTAAGACATTATTATTGTTAGAATAAATAAAAAAAAATAAAAAAATAATGCTTAAGATCACTCAATATCAAGAAAAGTCACACTTGTTTAACTAGAATTGACGAAACAATGAATTCCACATAATTTAAAAGACACTTAAATAATATTGATGTTGGAGTAAACATTTTAATATCGGCAATAACTCCTTTTATCTTAATCACTGATAAGCTAACAAGGATAATTACTGTACACGCGATAGTTGTGGGTTCTATTCCCATTCGGGAGAACGAAATAAACGACACAAGCTGCAGCGTTGTGTTCCGACACTCAACACGCAATGCTTAAAAGCATCGGCGGAAAGTGGAGAATGAAAATGTTATAATGAAAAACGGGGTTCCTCTACGTACCTTGCTATATGCGGGACACAGCGTGAAGCCGTAAAAAAGTTGCTAACTAAACGTCACGTACACGAACTGCATTTTAGAAAGGGCAAATTATCTTTACATTTATGACTTAGCGGGTACAACAGTTAAGATATAATCTAAACTATATGGGAAAGTTTTGGATATCATTTGAGGTTTAATCTTCTAAGTTCTGCTTCTAGAATCATAATCATAAGCATAATCAGTAGAGACGATGACCGCGTAAAGTGTCGTCTGCACGTCATTACAGCAATCACGCAGTTAACACGCTTAAACGATGGGGATAACGACACGGCAGATGCAGTAAATTTATTTAAATTGTCTGGAATTTATGTATCTGTAGTTATACTGGGTATGAATTATTAAGGAAAGAAAGAATTTCTTAGATTGAGTGCACAGTGTTAAAACTTAGTTTTTTGTACATTTTATTTTATTGATTTTATGTAATTATTAAAGTTGATTTTAGTATTCTTTGAGTTGTTATTGAGCTTAGAGTACGGTTGTAGAATGAGTTCATTTAATAATAAAGGAATGTTAAAATTTTTAATATATTCAAATTTTAAAGTGTTTGCATTCGTTCACCATCTCTCGCTCTCTGTGCTTATCCTTCAAGATGCAGGACATGAGCTTATGTGAAAGTATAAGAAACGCTTTCTTTTACTTTACTTTCGATCCCGCACGTAGGCAGAGGGAACCTCGGAGCCTTGAATGAAGTCAAGCGTTAGGAACGCTTAACACACGTCCATTCTTAATTTTTCGCCGAATTCTGGAGCCATTGCATATTAAGTTAATTATAATTTTATCAAAAAGATAAAAATTCAAATTTTGAATGAACTTGTAAAATTTTTATTGTGTCATATACATACGAGTACATAATGCTCTATGTATTAAAACGCAAACTTTTATTGAATTGTTTTCACAATTTCACATAAAAGCCGTTGACCTTATTTACCGTCAATTTTTACTGTTATTGGCTTACTGATCGTAAAATAAATGAAGTCAGCATCTGACAAAGAGCTCTAACATTTTACGGTAATTTACGCTACATTGAACCGATTCCGATCTCTCCAGTTAGTCGCAGCATCCAGATTAAGACGTTAGCTAAGATAGAACGCTAAAAGTACCGAATTCAGTATATAAAGATATATGAAGATATACTAGATTCAAATCATTAATTTAGTGTGTAAACATTTTGAAACTCTACATTGAGATTTGATAGGCTGTCCTGATATCGTATTTACGAATGCACTGGTAGGTATTTCCACATGAACGAACGGCTTTGTTATATTGAGAAAGCAACGCATGGACGCACCCAGAGTTAATTAGTAGACATCTCAACGGCTGCAGGAAGGTTCGTTTCCGCCATTTTAAATTTTTTAGCGTACAGCGGATAACGGACAACAACAACAGTTTTTGCAACCGCGCCGCAAAAGGGGGGTCTTTCATAACTTTCGCGGCTTTTCCTCGTTTCCTCTTTCACATGTTACCAAGTAACTTTGAAAATGTTACTATGTTATATAAAATATTTCTATTATATCATTTGAGAAATAGACATTTGTAATATTTACTAAGAATAATACAAATATCTAGTAAACTTAAAAACGTATATTTTTATTTGACTGCAATATATGACCATATGTACATAAACATAAAAATAAAATGCTTGATACATTATATTTACTTAAACATAACCTCGAAACTATGTACTATGAATCATATCACACATGTGAATTGCCAACATCAAAAAAATATTTATCATATAATCAATCACATATACGATAATATATTTACTTCATATTAAAATTTTGTACGATTTTAATTATATTTTGCGGTAAAATATAAAAATCCTATAAGAGGCTTATGAGATAAATTTGTTATACAATACTTTTAAGCGAAGTTACCTGTTATAACCGCCAACAAGACCGCCAGTGCCGCCACACCTGTCGCTCCCGCTCGGTGGGACTTCATTTTGTCTCTCTTCAACACGCGACTCGAATGCGTTGTTATAAACAAGAAGAAAACAACATAAGATTTAAACTCCGCGTCTTCAACGGTATTCAGTCCTTTATACGAAAACAATAAACAATACACTGAGTTACAACACCTACGTACGTACGTGCGATGTTACAGATAAAGTAATTCACAAAGTGCACTTAAAAGTTTTCAAACTTTTTAAAATTCATTTAAAAGTCTGATTCTTTAGGTCGACACTAGAGTTCATAATTATATTTTAATTTAACACGAAATTTTAGATATTCGATATGATAAAACTTGTTTCGATAAGTGAATACGGTAGAGTCGTTAGAGCGACGTACATCCGTGCTCTGCGAGTGCGGAGATCGTACTGTCGCGACGCGGGCGACGCGCCACAGAGACGGTAGAGCTAAGAACTAGGCGTCACAATGTTGGTCGTTGGCCGCTCTACGATGGCGATGCGTGACGCCAGGACCTAGTCCTTCGTTATTACTCTATAACCAACCCGACAGGTTGAAATTTTTGTAATATTTGTTAAGTTCTAGTTTTTTAAAATATTATGTTGTATTTGTAAAGTATTTTTTGAACTCTACATTGGTTTAGCAAAAGTTTCGGACTCAAATTCAGGAAGTTTGACTTTTTAAAAGAATTCCCCGATATTGAAAATTAAAGTACATATAGCGTGATCTGCTTCCCTGGTTACAATAAAAAAAAGATTGATATGGAACTGAAGAATATTATTAATAGTGTTTTCTTAATTTGTTTATCTAAAAAATATATACTCAATATTTTAAACAAAAATGTACAATTACTAGCCTTGAATTTATATCACAATTTGTAACGTGCCTTCATAAAGACCGACTCTACATTTACACTCGATTCATTCAACAAACAAGTTCCACACATTTCAATAATCCTATAACAAAGTATAAGGCTATAAAATGTGTGTCAGGATTATGACTAATCCTCTCGAATACGAAAGTCGTGAGTCACTGGTTCATTTCCTAATTGTACCCAATGTAACGTAAATCGTACTGAACGGGCGTCCAATTAATTAATATTTTTAATTACGACATGAGTGAGCTATATTGTCATTATTTGAATAACTGTAGTAGTATATTATAAATACAATTCCCGAATTGATTGTTTTAGAAAGGAGTTAGATTTAATAAAATAAATCCAATAACATAAGTAATCATAAAATATTAACTTAAAAAAATATCCACCAGGCCAGGCCAGTCGTGGCGCAGGAGCAAAAAATGTGGCTGTAAAACCGACTGGTTGTGAGTTCGATCCCCACTCGAGGTGATGAAATATTTACGTGATGATGATGTGATATTTAAGTGAGGAACGGAGTGTCTTAACACTAGGTTCCCTCTGCCTAACCTGCTGTGTGCAGGATACAGCGTGAAGCTGATTTATTTATTTTAAAAATATCAATCAAGGTATCAGAAACACAAGCCCTGACTTCAGAAAACGATATTAATAAATATATGTTGGAATATTCCTCGTGTTTCTCCTTACTTGTCTTGGGTGATTTGCAGAGCCGTGTCTCAGTAGTTTCATGAATATCTAAGCACTGCTTCATATGAATGTAGTAATCTTCGCGGGTACATGTCTAGTACCTGTTCCTACTTACGTGGGTTGTGAGTTCAAATACCTTTCGGGATGACTCTACATCGCCAATATATATATTGTATGTATGTTATATTGTATAATAATTGATGAACTATAGTAAACTTTTATCTTATTTCTGACGACAAGCACAAAGATTAAGTGATATGTGACTTCGTTCTCAACTTTAAGTTCGGTTAGTTAGTCATTGCTTGAAGCTGGATACATCTTCAAGGATCATCTTAGTATTTCTTAATAAAATTTCTATTAACTTTATATATTTGACTTGAAAACGTCTTTAAATCGGCTTAAGCTATCTGTTTATGATGCATCTATTCATTCATTGTTACCAGTAGCGAAACAGCACATTGTTACTTTTATTAATCTGTTTAATTTAAGTAAAAAAATATTTAATATTACTTCTTTTTTTAGCTTCACGCTGTATCTCGCACAAAGTAGGGTGGGTAGGCATAATAATGGGAAACCAGTCTTAGGACAACTCTGGAGGTATTGCGATTTTAGTTTTGCGGAACTCAGCGCCGCGTTTCGCCTCGTTATGTAACGAAATGAAAATATAAAATATTTTCTATCTTTGAGTGGCAATTACACCCACAAACGGTCGCGTTTATAGTTTGTACTCTGTGCAGCAACTGGCGAACTTGAGATAACGAGTGTAAATAAATGTTAATTAATCGAAATATAATACATATACAAAATAATGATAATTTAGTGACAATAATTTAATTTAATTCATTAAAAACTTGCAATTTTAATTAATGTTTAATTATGACGTTATCGGGTAAAATTATCGTCCACAAATCGACTTTACAGACAAGCTTAGTTTATGTTACTAAAATTAGTATTTATATGAGATAAAATGATAATTTTAAAGTTATTTAAAAAATATAGCAGCATTACGTGACACAGTACATCTCGTTCTATTTTCTAAGACATGCCTGGAGTCAGCCAAGGGGAAGCTCCATGATGTTTCTATGAATATCTGAGTACTGTTTTAAGCTCACCATACTATTCGCTCATTACCTAATGCATTTATGTAGGTTATATATATTATTATATGAATTATTGAATATTATGTATAAATATCCAAACTTTAATGTAAATTTCATTAAAAAAAAGAAGTTTCTAAGGCCCTCGTGACGTAGTGGCACAACGTGCGAACGCGACGTTTAATATTTCAGCGTTGAATTCCGCGCGATTCCCTAACCAGAATAGTCTGCTTTATGCAGGATATAAAAATACAAATCTTTACCCGTTTCCTTTAATAAAAATATAAATATGAAAGTTAAAGTATAGAAAAAAACTGATTTTACTACAAAACATTCTGTAAAAATTATTCAAATTATGTATTGAGACGGTAAATCTATTAAACTGAATCAGCTCATTATCAAATTGTCTAATGCAATTATGCAACATATCTAAAATACCAAGGCTGTTAATATATCACCACTCAATAAACTAATTATTATACCAGAGATACGTGAGTTACGATCAAATTATTCAAATTAATTAATTAATTATATATGTATATATAGTTATGAAGTACTATTTATAGAAACATTGATTATAAGTGAATTACATCAAGAAATTTGGAAGTAGTAACGCTTAATGTACTGGAATCCTATTGTCTATTTTAAATTTTAAAATAAAATTGATTTTACATTTGACGCAGAGGGAACCTAGAGTTATAACACTCCGTTCCCCACTTTCTGCCGAATTCTGGAGGCATTGCGTGTTGAGTGGCAGAACTTAACGCCGCGCTTTTCCTCGACACCAGAACGAAGAAATGGAAATATAAATTTAAGTAAATATTTTTAAATAAAAATATTTTTAATTAAATTTAAGTAACTCCTCGAGTGGGGATGGAACCCGACTCGAAGTTTACAGTCATACTTTGTGCCCCTGCGCCACGACTGGCCTCTACTTTTTATTTTATTTGATTATATAAGTCAGACAATATATAAGTCAGACGAGTCAGAAATATATTAAAAAAAGTAGGCAGATACAGGTAACTGGTATAAACAAACTAATTATAAGCTAAGAATAAAAGGAACCGGTGAGTTTTATCAATTATCCTATCTTTATTATAAGGAAGCCCTTGTAAGATCTCTTGATCTTACTGTTGGAAGTAAGAAACAATACATAATATTATTATTTTGTTTTAACTTCACGTTGCATTCCACATATAACATGGTAGGCAGAAGGAACCTAGTTTTTTCATTCACTCGAGTAGGAATTGAACATAAAAGCGTTGCGTTTAAAGTCACACGCTTGTTCCCCTGTACCAGGACGGCCTAAATATAATTTCTTGCAAGGGTGTCTCAAATCTAAGTCTACTCTGTACGAGTATGCTGTGCATGAAGATAAAAATTCTGTAAAGGGATGATTTTAGAGACTCCGTGAAGAGTTATTCGTCCGAACGACATTTCGCTGTTATTTTTTATCAGGCGCCACTCCCGAACCAGCTCTTGTCATATTCCAAATAAACTTTTTATTTTCGATTTAAATGCAATTGAAATCGAGTAAAAGTGAACCCTAGGGACGTTCTAGTAAATTAATCGAAAAGGGGCTCAGCCCTTGTTTTGACTGAACAAATAGAATTAAAAACCTACTCCCTATATTCCAATAATCGCTCTATTTAGCAATTCGACCGCCGGCTGCCCGTTGGACGATAGTTATGTTTCACATAGTGACCAATTGTAATTTGAACCCTTTTACGTATGTGATAAAGGTTTTATTTGAAAAACAAATAATTTAATAGGATTTGTATCCTTTTGAGGCTTCGACTCTAGCTTTTTTGGTATTCAATTAAATCGAACCTATGTCCAATGGAATAACAACAGTCTGATCCTGATTCAACACGAGTATATGAAACATTCATTATGGAATGAACTTATATTTTAAATCAAAATTCATTAGCTAAAGCAACAGCTTTAGCTAATGAAACTTTTAAACGATATTTAATAGAATATCGTTTAAAATATACTAAAGCAATATTTGTCTAAGATAAAATCTTTTATCTTTTTAGTACCAGCTTAAATTTAATAATTCCTTATAAAAATTTTATATATAATATAAGAAAAGTTCCACCAAAATTCATTATATTATTCAACTTTATTGAAAGTATCAATGTAGTTTTACCTTATATACGAGATGCTTATTTATTTTTCCACCCTGTACCTTCGATCTCCATGGCAGCGTCGGCTCAGACGAATCTTGCACCCTCTGATGTCCTTATAAATTAACTACGGGCCACTGGCTTCTCAAATCACCAATATCGTTAAGGTGAGCTAAGGTTATAAAATTCTAAATAAAGTAATATGCTTTGCCGTTCGTGCTTGTAATTTACGGATAACGTCACTAATATGACAGGTGTTTACGAAAATATCAGGTATCGATACGTATAGAGGTAGAGATTTGTTGGTTTAGTTATTTTGATTATTAGGGAGGAGATTGTGGGTTCGATTATAAATATGTGATAATCATAAATATTATTGAAATATTTAATTATATATAATTGGCTTAAAGATGATATTATTATTTGAAAGTGTTATCAAAAATATAGTTAATTTGCTTAGTGGATTAAGTATATTTAAAAAGAAACTCAAAATTAAGGTACTCAAAAAGTCGACTTAAAAAAAGGAATAATAAAATAAAAGAGAGAAACATGATGCAATAATTTTATTCATTTTATTAAAAAAGCATCTTATACGAATTTGCTGCTATCATATCTATAAGTAAAAACAATTTTCAAATTGAATGTTAATATTCTTTAGAACCGAGTCTTATTTTACGTCGTCACTACACAACGGTATTAAGAAAATGGAAAATTAAGTACTAAAGTTAGTACACACAACTAGGACTGAAATCTAAGAAATTTACCTTAGAGGTACAAAGTATTTCCCAGTACAGCTTTCTAGAAGACTACTAAATTATAAGAATAATATTCTTTAAGCTGTATTTATTTACATCAGTAATAACTTCTTTCTTTTAAGCTTCATCTTCGCTCATTGGCGCATTCGTTGTATTCCATACACAGCAGTGTAGACAGGAGGAACCTAGTGCTAAGATCCTTTTCCCATTTCCCGCCAAATTCGGAAGACAATGGCGGACTCAACACCGGAAGCTATGTAGAAATGAAAATATTAATAAATAACAATTCGTTCCCTCGACTGGGATCGAACCTAAGACCGTCGCTTCGTCGTTACAGTTACACGCTTGTGCTCTGCCTCGACGGCCTTGGCCTCACTTCATTTTTAGGATAACATGTTGTCCATCTGTGAAAATCATTTATCTTGAGATTACGTGGAAGTGACGAGCTTAAATCAATATGGAACATATATCTGTTGTCCCGCAACGCATAGAAAAAATCAAGCTTCTAATTCAATGTAATCAAAAGCACGAACATTTATGCACCGACTTTGCTGCATTTTGTAAGAAAATGCAGCAAACTCGGTGCATTTTCTTACAAAATGCAGCAAAGTCGCTGCGTAATAAAAACCTATTGGGGACTTCCCGTGAACCTATAGTTACGAAAACACCTGCTTTCCCATTAATACACCCAATATCTATTATATCTAATAAATTCTGGAGACGGGTTGAGTGGCGAAAATCAACGCCGCGCCTTTCCTGAAGTTACCATAGCGAGAAAATGAAAATATTGAATACTACATTTTCTTGAATGGGAATCGAACCCACAACCTGTCGCATTTACAGTCGTACTTGTAGCCCGGCCCTGCGCCACAACGGTCCTCAATAATAATATAGTATATGTATTACAATGTAGCTTTGGGTATGAGGTTTAAGATTTTTATTTCTCATAAGAATACAAAATTCACTTACATGAGACAATTACACTATAATAATATTAATTCGTTGGGTACATTACACTAAGTTAGTATATGCTTTATTGACAAATGAAATGTAAGGTAGATAGATATTAGAAACATTTGTACGGAATAAGATCAACTGGAAGTGCCACTTAGTAATCTTAACTACTAGCATGAAGATATTTTATTTTCTAGTTGGTTACATTATTTACTTTCTTTTTTTTGTATGAGTTTATTTTAGTATTCCTTAATTTTATATAGATATTGTTGTTACTTTTTTTTTTTTTTTATTCATTTTTTATTTATTTTTTTGTTATTATTATTATTATTACTATATTTATTATTTTGTTATTAACTTGTTATATATTTAATTAAGCTAAGTGTGTATTATTATTATATTTTTTTTTTTTTTTTTATGTGAGGAGCATTATCATATAATATATATTATTATTAAATAATATGTGTAGGCATTATATTTTTCACGTAATTTTTAAGTAATCTTTTAAATTTAGGTGTTGATTTTGTTTCTTTAATATCCTTTGGTAGTTTGTTATATAAATAGGCACCTTCAAACATTATATTCTTTTTGCCGTAATTAGTTCGTGGCTTGTGAAGTTTGATGTCGTTTGCATTTCTTAGTCTGATTTTTTGTATGCTTAGTTTTTTTGTAAATGTAATGTTTGTATGTATGTCTTTGTTTAATATTTTACGTACTAAAATACAGCTATTATATACATAGCTTTGATAAATATTTAAGATCCCTGTTTCATTATATATATATTATATTATATGGGTATTCTTCTTTAATATTAAAACAAAAGTTAAGTTGTTTTTTTTTTTACATTAAACTACTGCACTCAGCTCTTTGCCTTTCCTTTCGCCCGAGTTCGGAACATTATGATTTTGGGGCGGAGTTCTACGCGATGCTAACACTTACAAGAGCGGAGAAATAAAATTAACGAATAAACAATGTTCGCCAGTTGTAGCGCAGGGGCACAAAATATGACTGTAAAAGCGACTAGTTGTCGGTTCGATCCCCACTCGAGGTAATGAAATATTTATTCAAATTTATATTTCCGTTTTTTCGCTCTGGTGTCAAACCAAAGTGCGGCGTTAAATTCCGCCACCCAACACGCAATGCCTCCAGGCGGAAAGTGGGGAACGAAGTGTCTTAACACAAGGTTCTTAGCTAACGTCTGCCTGCCTTGTTATGTGAAGGATACATCGTGAAGCTATACAATATATTTTAAGTTCTAACAACTTTATACTTAAATTTAGAGAATAAACGCCTTTATTCTTATACGAGAATACACGAATTAGAGAATTGAGTCTGACGACAAAACTTACAAGAATCAAACCCGTAGCAATTTATCAACATATCTAAATTCAAATTCCGTTATCTCAATATATAACTTTCTAGCTTAATTGAGCACCAGGAATTCTGGGTTCCACCAGGCGGTCCCCACGACATACCGCGAAGTATATTAGAGATGTGCTTTATTACTTGGAAAATGTGACACTTCTTACCCTAGAAGGGAGGGTATTTATGACATGCTCTTGATTTATTGCATAACCACCCCAACATTTTGGCGTTTTGTTGTTTCTTTGTTGAGGGCGTCGAACTTTTAAGTCAGCTATAAGACTGAATACACGACTATTGACGATTAGATCCCGTGGGATTGCTATGTGGATTTCGTTACAAAATGTTTTTTTTTTTGTTTCGTTTTTGTGTTTGAGTGCGTGCGTGTTGAGCTTTGCCTCGATAGCAGAACGAAGAAATATTAAAAATTTCCTCGAGTAGGTATCGAATCCAAAACCTGTCGCGTTTACAGTCACATCTTCTGCCCCTGCGTCTATATGATTTTTGGTATTATATAAATTACAAAGAAAGATTGGTTACAATAGAATCTCTTTCACTTTCGTTCATCATCATTTATCTTCAAAAATTTAAATAGCTTATTATCCAAAGACTGTAAATTAATTTAAAGATGACGTGAAACTAACGTAAAATTACCATAAACCTAAAGTTATTTTCAACGGTAGACCATATTTTATAAACGAAACAGACAAATATTTAAATATCACGAAACAGAACACGAATCAGTATGGAAGCTCCAACTCAATGCTAGTTGCGAATCGCACGCAACAAATTCACAAACTCACAGTAATAGACAGCTAGAGCGTAGATGTAGAAATTGTTTCGAATTCAAATTGAGCTGGCGTTTAGCTACCCCGCGATTTACAATTCCCCGTGCGTTCGCAGGCCATTATTCACAATTCGTACTATGAATGAGTAGAAACAGCGGAAGTCTCCGTAAATCATTCAAATTACAGCGATGACAACTATTGCTTGCCATATTTTATTACAGTTTCCGATTTCTTTAGTATAAATCATTTTGTTTTTAATAAAGAAGCTGAGCTGGGTTTTTGCCAGAAAATATAAAGGCTAACCTAGTTCTTGAAATGTAATGGACAATATTTTTTGAAAACCTATTGTTAAAATATTCTGTTCCTCACTTTCTGCAAAATTTCCGAGATATTGCGTGTTAAGAAGTGAAGATTAAAAAAAGAGAAATTAAAAAAAAAACATTATCCCGCATTTAAATAGTCCTAACAAAAATATTTTAATCTTAACGTAGCAGGACTTAGTCCATGTTTAGAAGATGCCGTTCTGAGTGCTTCTAGGCTATAATTATAAAGTGACTGGCTGAATGTAAGTCATTTAGCCCTTAAATACCAATACAATTTTGATGTAAATTTTAATATATCAATACTCTTAAAAAAATGTATTGACACTTTTTTTTCACTTTTATTGAAATCACAACTATTCTATAACAGTCTATTACAATTTAAAAAAATCCTACGTCTAAACTGTTGAGGTATTTTGATTAATTTCTTTATGTATGGGCTTAAAAAATTTTACCTGTTATGTAAATATTATGTAAAAGGAACGCTGACACTTCCACCCGGTATATCAATATTTTAATATACAATATTAAAATAACATAAAGTAAATTAAAATTCAAATCCAAGCAATTTTCTTTCTAAATATTCTTAGAAAAAAAACTCGGAAAATTCCAAGTTGCATTGAAGCAGCTGATTAAAGTCTTCATCCTTTTGTGTGCAAAGAAAGTTTTCCTGCATGCTAATTACTCTTTGTACGGTAGATGTTGTATAATAAAATCTTACAATTTACTCACATTTCATTACTCGCTTATTATATTTTAATTCAGCTTCACGCTGTATCGCGTATATTTATTATAGATATAGATATATAAATATAGATATATAGATATAGATATAGATATAGATATATAGATATATAGATATAGATATATAGATATAGATATATAGATATAGATTACCTATCCCACTTAAAGATAAATGTGACAGGAGAACTAAAAGTAAATTCATTTTAACTAATACTAATATCTGCAAACGAAAAGTTCCAAACCAAACTTAAATCACGCTGTCAAAGTTTTCCTGTTAAATTTCTATAAATATACCACTTCCATCTATTATTATAAGTAGGTATTAAAATTAATTTTCTTATTCTTTTAAAATTGTAATTTGCCGATTGTAATATGTACGATATATTCATATTTGTAAATATTTTCTTCACATTTTTAAAAATTAAGAAAAAAACAACCTATATTATTTGATTTTATTATAGTATATGAACAATAAATACTTGATGCTTTCAAAACTGCATTCACAGATGCCCGCTCACAGGAATTAAACATTTTCATTTTCCAGCTCCAGTAAGTCAAGAATCAAAATCAAAAAACATGGTAAACAGACTGTCTTAAAATCACGTTCTCTCTGCTTTTTCCTACTATATACTAAATATAAAATAAATCTATTAAATTATTATAACGATGACGTATCACGATAGAGGCCGGCCGTGGCGCAGTGGCACAAAGTGTGACTGTAAAACCGACTGGTTGTGGGTTCGATCCCCACTCGAGGAGATGAAATATTTACTTAAATTTATATTTCTATTTCTTCGCTCTGGTGTCAAGGCAAAGCGCGGCGTTGAATTCTGCCACTCAACACGCAAGGCCTTCAAAATCGGCAGAAAGTGGGGAACGGAGTGTCTTAACACTAGGTTCCCTCTGCCTACCCTGCTGTGTGCGGGATATAGCGTGAAGCTAATTTAATTTTATTTTTTTAATGACGTATCAGTTGAATTTAACTTGATAATTAATCAAAACATCGTTTTTAAAACTACAGTTTTAAATAAATTGTCTTAATAGGCTTAGTATTAATCGTGTTGTGTCCGTACGCTATTGTATCTTATTATGTATTGTATCTTATTATATATAGCAGGCTAGACAGAAGGAACCTAGTGTTTAGACACTCTGTTGCCCATTTTCCGCTAAATTCTCGAGGCGTTGTACAAGTGGCGGAACTCACGCTTGATTAGAGACTAGAGCAAGGAAGCAGAAGTATTATATATTTCATTCGCCTGGTAGAAATTAAACAAACAACTTTCGCATTTTACAGTTATACACGCCAACCACGGTTTTACATTTTGAAAAAAAATTATAAGCAATCGTCAAAACACAATTTTGCCATTTTATTATATCAGGCACAAGATATATGTATATATCACGAGCTGTTCTGAATAAATATTCAAAAGAAAATAAGTTTATATTCATATTTTCTTAATCGGTTTTGGAAGGTACTTCGGTACTAAATTAAAACGAAAAATATACCAGATTTGTGCATATTTTTCAATAGTTTTTTTAAATGTGTATTTCAATTTATATTTATTCAGATAGTCATATGAAGCCCATTGTGACGCAGCGACACATTTTTGACTGTATACGCAAATATTTAATAATTTGACAAAAAGTGGGGACCAGAGTATTTTAATACTGTGTCCCCTTTGCCCACCTTGCTATATGCGGGGATATAATATTTCTTCTATAAATTTATTATGAGTAAAATTTTTTAAAAAATACACAAGCGTCAAGTATATTTATAACAAAAAGCCATAACCTACAATTCTAACGATTCTCATTTCCTCAGATTACCGTTAACTCACAAGCCTAATTTTCAATTTGTATTACAAAATATATGTCGAAGCTGTCACGCGATATTTTGAAATGCCACGGATTTTCTGCAAAGGGTGAAATAATCAATGTAGAGGGTCAAGGTTGCGATGTGAAGTACAAACATAGACGAGGCTTATACACTATTCATATCTAAATGAAGTTCGATTTGATAGTAAAATAGGGAAAGTAGGTTTCTAGTGTGCAAAACTTAGTTTATCTATTCGTAAATTTTAAAATGTCAAAAAAATCTTAAAAATATTTTATACATAAATATATAAAATGATAGAACGACTGTATTATATTTCAATTCAAACTATTATAAACAAATATTTCAGAACCGATAAGTTAATATTAAACATATTTTTGTGCAATAATATATATCATATTTACATAAGAATTGAAAGTTATTCTATATAAAAAAATATATAATTCACATTAAAAGATGAGTCGAGATAACAAACGACAAAAGAGGGAAGCGTTAGAAATGAAATGAACTGGGCTAGCTCGATCCATCCCACATGAACGCACCACTGCGCCTAGCTTTGCAATTAAATAGGTCGCGAGCTGTTTGAATAGACACTGCTAGATAACTAGGCAGTTACGACGCTCTTTAAGTCTGCTTCTATTTAAATATTCATTTAGAAGGCATTTCATATTAAATACGACATAACCAAGTAGGTGTTATATTGAAAAAGTAATGAGAAAATTGAGTACAAGCTAAATGAAAGCAATATAAGTTAATGATCGTATTAGAGTCGTAAATTTCAAAAACTAGACAAATTGAGATAAGAGAAATTAAAAAGGATCTAACGAGAAGATTTTTTTCAGTTTACTATGATTACAGACAGATACATTATGATTACAAGCAATCTCAATTACAATATAAGCGCTAAAATTAATAGAAGGATTGTAGTTAATGTTGAATGTATGTGATTTATTAAAAAATAACTGAAAAAAAAAGTTCTTTAATATTTTTAACTTTCATTTTTCTATTTTAGTTATTAAACTATAAGAATCTAAAAGAAAATAACGTAAGGCATAAGACGACCAGCACTAAGGATGAAAGAGGTTATCTTAATCCAGCTTACATGAACGCACTCTTAGGTCGTGCTTTACCGTGAAGTAGGTCGCTACGTTGATATACATACATACTCTACATACAAACTGCGATATTCAAGTATTCAAGTGTGGTCAGCTATAAATTAAAGAATATATATTATTATTTATTTAGTTCTGGCATATTTCTACTATTATAAGATATCATCACGTATTAAAAACTAATCTTTTTCTAGATTAAAAGGACAAAACACTTAGGATTCTAACTGTTAGACTCTAATTAGTTAAAAATAATAGAATAAGACACATTGATAGAGTAAATTTATGGTAATCTTTAATTTAATTAACATATTATATACTTCTATTTAAACTAAATTTTTATGTTTTAATTAATAATATCAAAAAGTTTTTACAACATTTCGACATAAATATATATAAAAAGATATAATTCCTAACCTCTTATCTTTAATACGTTATTTAAATGCATTATACGTCAACTCAAAACCTACATAAGTAACATAAGTTTATTCTTTCTATGAAAATGATTATTTCAATGAAAATGGACGTTTCTATTAGTTGATTTTTTTTCTTAGATAAAATTTTAATAATTAATTAATTTACTATATTATGAATTTTTACGTCATATCCCATGGATCTCTTAAGGATTATCTTAAACGATCAAATTACAATAAAATGCGTTTTATATACAATGGACTTGGAAAAACAAAAAGATACAAATAGAAAATCCAAACAAGGATAAGGTGCTAATGGAAAAAGGCAAAAGTTACTCTGTGGTTTTATAGCCTTATAAATAAAGTGAAGTTATATGAGCTAATTAAATTGATAGATTTATAGTATTGATTGTTAAACTGTCCTTACATTGAATGCAATTCTATTCTTTCACAGACTAAAAATTTTTTTTCAACGCAGTATCATCTTTTCATATATAAAAAGCTTCACAACAACAACACGACTGGCCTCTAGGCTGATTAGAGCCATTCGTGGGTTCGGTTCCCACTCGAGGAAATGAAATATTTAATATTTTCCTTTCTTCACTCTGATGTTGAGTGCCGCCACTCAACACGCAATGCCTCCAGAATTCGGCTGAATGTAGAGAACGCAAGAGTCTTAATGAGAATTGATTGACTTAACACCAGGTTCCAGGTTCCGGGATGTAACGAATACATAGTGAAACAAAAAAATATTAATTGAAGTATGAAACCTTTATTTTTTATATTATAATTTTACTTAGAATATCTATTGCCAATCCTTACTTATCTACTTAAAATGGCTATTGCCAATCTTAAATTCTTTCAAGATATTACAGGATTTTCCTTTAACGATTTTGCGTCCATTCCGTAAATACTTCAGAGGATTAAAGTATAAAGATTTAAACTTGCATAATGAAAGTCAAGAGAATAATTTAAATTTTAAAGTAAACTTTATTCTGCTTGCATGTTTTATCTAAAGAAGTTGTAAAGAGCAATGCTACGTAACTTTTGGCTGACATTAAAATCGTAGGTCAATTTTAATAAATATTCTCAAGTAAAAATCTTAATATTTTATTGTGCAAGACATATAACACATTGTAAAATGAATATATACATATGTGACGTTTACCCATTTGCATCTCACTAATAATATGTGAGTACTTACGATTTAGTTCAAGATTACTAAGTGAAAGAAAAACATTTTACGAAAAGTAAAAAAGAAAAAAAAATCCGCTCATAATAAATGCATCTCACATACAGGCTGCTCTTTGTTGTTTTATTTTACTAATATTCTTCGCTAGAATAATCCTGGGGTGTATTGTCATCGCACAGCGTCTGTCATTCTCATGTCGTGACACATGACAGGCGGCGACAAGTCCCAATCGGCTTTGACTTAAAAAAGTCAATACTGTTTCTAGTTTCAATCTAATGTGGGTTAGCTATGATGTTGATATAGTTCTATTATTTGAATGATTTTTTTTCCTTTACGTATGACGCAGATTATTATATCAATATTTTCATTATCACCACGCTCATGAATCTTCATTACTATTCACGTAATTTTTACCAAACCTTCAGTCTGTTCGGTGGTCCGTCGTCCGGCTCATGATCGATTATAAAAAGTCCACCCCAACGGCCAATGATTTCGATAATAATATAGAAACAAGTTAAATATCTTCAAAAAACATTTTACACAAATCAAAAATATTATATTTAATCGCACAACCATGATAATAATAATCAAAATCATAAATAACATTTAACCTTCACCACATTAGAAAGCGTCTATTTTGACGGACAATACATATTTTCCCCTAATCGATTTGCAACAATAGCATTTTAAATCGTACGCTAAACACGTGTCAAACGTCGTGACATCGCTTTTAACATATAAACGAGAATTGTAATAAAATAAAAGTTTGATATGAAATAGACTGGGGAGACACAATAGCCTATGACTGTGCTATACGCGTGACGAACCCGCGCACCCTGTATATCATTTCAAAGGCGGAGTGTCCAATGACGTAAAAAATAGAATTAAGCGCATCCAAAGTTATTGTAGCGTGAATCATTGGAATATTGTTGAGCTCTTGTTAGTGTCACTCCCGTTGATCCGTTTTCACGTTTGATCGCATCGTTGTAATCGTATTCGTTACGGACTTACATTTTTCTATTTCTATTTTGATGGAATATACTAGTATCTACATCTAAATATATGGAGGAAATAAAATCAACTTTTTTTGTTACTTCATTCGTGTTTTCGTTAATTTAGAACTTTTATAGTCAAAATATACGAGTGCGTATATGTGAAAATGTATTGTAATTAACAATTTGAATAGTAACATACTTTATTTTAGATGTATTTTATATTTATTGCAGTAGTTGAATAGGTTTATTAAGCTATTTGTAATTTCAGTATTTGTATTGGTAACGTATACATAGCAAATTTAATTAATAATTTTACAAAGCGTCAGGATTTACAATCGTACAAATACATAAAATTTGTAAAAATCTTATTGTGAAACATTAAAATCAAGTTAAGTTCTAAGTTCCGCAACTAAGCACATTATAGCATATTAAAATATAAATGTTTTATTTACTAATTAAGTTTTCTAAATAACAACAATAAAATGAACATAGTTATTGAGTTGACCAAATCAAAGGCCTTATGTAAACGGTTTTACGCTTGAGATCGTGTCCCTGTCGACGCATTCAATATAAGTTTGCGTGCAAGTCCACTGGAACAAGTTCTGCATATTCATGAGGAAAGACGAAAGAGGAGTCACGACGGAACTCACTGCTTAACTAATTAGTTTATAACTGTCAACATATTTTATTTTTATTTAATGAATCCTGATCATTAGCATAATGAAAATGTTATGATAGTTACTAATATTGCGCTTTTCAAAATTTGCAAATGCTTCACTTAATATCAGCTTCACGCTGCATCCCGCACAAAGCAGAGGTAGGCAAATCGAGCCAAGTTTTAAGGCACTCCGTTCCCTACTTTCCACAGAATTCTGAAGGCATTGCGTATTGAGTGATGGAATTCAATGCTGCGCTTTGCCTCCATACCAGACACCACCACCTCGACACCATCAAATGCTTATAAATAATTCATGTATTTTTTTTATTTTTATTATATAAACGTACAATTCTTCTGTCACATGGTGACAGTGTCAGACAATGCACAAACGACGTACCCGTATGTAGGTTCCTTGGGGAATAAGAGAGTGAAGGGGAGCACGAAGAAAGGTTTTCTTGAAAATGAGGACAAACTGAGTTCTATGTTTAGTAAAACATAGTTAGTAAATGTTGTAGTCAATAAAAACGAATTTACAAGTTTTAACATCTCATACTTTATATATACCAAAGAGCAAATTTCGAAGAAACATTGAATAATATTTATTATTTATTGTTAATTAAATATTCGAAAGTTACTTTTATTAATTTTAAATGTATGTGGCAAACCGCATTTCATACATATACATTTAAAACTATCATTTTAAATTAATAAACCAGTCGATCTTACAGTCACATTTCGTTCGAACCCACGACCAGGCCAGTTGTGGGTGCCTGGTCGGGGGTTCGATCCTCACTGGAGGGAATGAAATATTTACAAAAGTAAATATTTCATTAATTCAATTTATATTTTCATTTCTTCGCTTTGCTGTCGAGACAAAGTGCGGCGTTGAGTTCCGATATCCAATAGGCAATGCCTCCAGAATTCGGCGGAAAATGGGGAACGCAATATCTTGACACTAGGTTCTCTCTGCCTACCTTGTGTAGTGCGAGATGCAGCGTGAAGCTGAAAAAATACACCCAGTTAAACACAACCAGATATTTTTCTAAGTAAACAAAAACTTAATGTTTGGAAGTATTTGGAGTACGGAATTACATTTTCATCAGAGAATAAATAATATAGCGTGCTATTAATATACAAATCAATATCATACATATCTATAGCAAATCGAGCCTTGTATTGTATTCTCTAGAATATACGACGAGCTTTAAATTAATTAACAAAGTCTACGTCAACGTAGCTGGCATTCAAACGAAACATACTTTAAGGATATTACAAAGAGAATAATAAAACAACTTTACATAAAATATTCCTCGACACGAGCTATTTATATGTCTTTTGGATTTATTAAAACAATTTTGTAGTAAAATCAACTAATATGTTAATTTTAGTACAAATAAAAAAATATATTTTACAAAAAAATACCTGAAGACATATAGTATAATATCATGTTAATAATGTTAAAAAACATTTTTAATAATCAATTAAGTACAAAAAAAACACGGGCAATAAAAATCTGTGGCGCATACTCAATTAAAAAAAAGGAAAAACACTAGGTTCCCTCTGCCTACCCTACTGTGTGCGGGATACAGCGTGAACCTGATTATTTTGTTTCATTTTTTTTGATGACTTATCAAAGAAAATAATAATAATCGTTTCGTTTAATATTAAGAGAACAACACATAAGTCTTTAAGATATAAAAACTCTGAAAAACAGCGTGAAGCGGAAAAATACATATCAAAATTAAAAATAAAATAAATCAGCAATTTTTGAGATATTGCGTATTAAGTGGCGGAAAGCTAGGTGCCAGAGCGAATAAATAAAATTATTAATAAATAATAATTTATCCCCCCAAGTCATCGAACCCACAACCGTCACGTTACAATCAAACTCTTATGCTCCTGCGCCTAATATAATAAGATGAAAAAATATTTAAAAATATATATGTATATTTAAAATTTTAAAACTACTTACTACTATCTTAATATTATAAGATGGACGTAAACTTGGAAACGTTGAAAATGATTTCGTTGTAATAAGACTATTGCAAGTCTAAATAAGCCAGCCATGCGGGCAAACTCTTAGCGTTTCCGTTTATTTATCAGCGCGGACGGCGCCCTGCCGTTTTTCCGTTCGGACGATTCGTGAATTCAACACTCCGGTGAGTTTTACTATTTACTACACAAAATGTAGATAAAACACCTTCTTTTATTTAAATTGAATTGAGTTTAAGGAAATGTTGATGTTTATAAATGTTATAGCGGCCAGTACTAGCTCACGGGCACAAAGTATAACCAAAACACGACAGGTTCGGTTCGGTTCCCACTCTGGTTTCGAATTAAGCGCAGCGTTAGGTTGTGGCACTCAGCATGCAATTCTGCTTAAAATGGGAAATAGTATCTTAACACTAGGTTCACTGTGTCTATACTGCTGTAGGCGTAATACAGAATGATACAAAAAAAAAATGAACAAATATAATTGAGCTTGATTCCACATACACAAACACACATACAAACATATGGGATATACATACATACCTCTATTAACATTGAATGTTATTTGTAGTTTTAAGAACAAATTAATTAATTAATTAATTAAATTTGAATATATTATAAAGATGTAAAATTTACATAAAAATTCTAAGATCTAAAATTAAAATAATAATATTCTTTGTTATAATTAAGTACCAATACATTTCACACGACCCGCGTTCTACTCTATAAATTTTAAAGTTGGTATGAAAACGAGTAAACTGTAATGCCGTGTATAAGATCTGGCACCCGCTTCCCCCAAGAAAATTTGCAATTTCAACTCCTTCGTGTTAAGCTTGTATGTAGGCTACGAGCACTTGTGCTTCGCATAATTCTCCAGCTACATTTATTAGATCAAAATTTCTGTCTAAATTATTTTATCTTTTTTTTCAGCTTCATGCCGTATCTTGCACACAGTAGGGTAGGCAGAGGGAACCTAATGTTAATACTCTCCGTTCCCTACCTTCCACCGAGTTCTGGAGGCACTGTGTGGCCCTGGTGTTACCAGAAGAAATAAAAATATAAATGTTAATAAATATACCATTTTCTCGAGTGGGGATCGAACCCACAACCAGTCGATTAACAGTCGCACTTTATGCTCCTGCGCCACGACTCGCCTTGATTATTCTATCTCATGCTTCAAAAATTGTAATGATTATTTAGATAGTTATTATAACTGCAAGTTATTCAGAGGTTGAATAAAATCATTAATCACAGCATAGAAAAGATACAAGAAATACTAGATAGTATCATAAAAACATATAAATGTAAATATTTATATGTTTGAGCGTATAAAAAGAAATTTAGATACAAAAAAATTCCTTACAAACATTACATAGATATCCATCCCACGTAGTAATCCCTTGATATTGATGCTACGTTAAGATCTCTTCGACATTCACTCATGTATTTTTTTTAGCTTCACGTTGTATCTCGTCTATAGTAGGCAGGTAGAGTAAATCTAGTGTTAGTAGTCTCCGCTCCCCACTTTTCGCCGTATGAGGCACTGCAGTTGAGCGACAGAACTCAACGACGTGCTTTGCCTTTTTACCAGAGCGAAGGAACGAAAAAAAATTAATAAAAAATAATATACGACGGCATTAAGAAATGAATGTAATTATCTATTTAAATGTCAATCTCTTATCTCTATGTGTATCGTACAAATAATATAAAAAACTATTGTTTTTCTTTTAAGACTGCTCTGTTTTTATTATTTTAAAAGTATACATATATCCAAATAAATGTAAACTACAAAAATATTAATTCTAATAAGAATGTGTGTGGTAGAGTCACATCGCCAGCAATGGCAACACGCATGGGCAGACTCGACCGAATCATTACCACCCCCGGCATTTAAAACCAGCGTGAAGTAGTGGCTTTATGCCACTGCGTTTCGCGTCAGGTAATGCCGGGTCCCGGCGCCCAACCCATCTTAAAGGCCGGCAACGCACCTGTAACTCCTCTGGGGTTGCACGGGGTCGTGGGCGGCGGTAATCACTTACCATCAGGTGACCCGCACGCTCGTTTGCCGTGTCTTTTCCATAAAAAAAAATATTAAAAAAATATAAAAAAATAAAATAAAAAAAAATGTGCAAAGGGCAAGGGTAAGTGCAAGAGTAACGTCAACATAAAAGTGAAAACATTCTTACATAAAAATATATATTCTACTTTGAATGGCTTTATACTCCATTTCCTCGAAATTCTATTTTATTCAATAATTCACGAGAATACCCATTAGAACTTTTCTTTTACATTCGAGTAGGAAGATCTCATCAGTCTATTTATCAATTTACTACCACACGTTGCTCTTTCGTTATTTTGTGTATATACATAAAAGTAGAAGCAGTAGAGCCACAAAATAATCTATAATTTAAAAAAATGTCAGTAAGTAAATATTGTATTACAAACGATTCTTTTTCCATAGCGTGCTAGGAAGAGTCCTGATGTATAAATAGCATGTCTAACTTTTCTAGGTGTAATAATGTGCCAGCTACCAAAATTTTACATTTTAAAAGATAAAAAGCTTTTACATTAGGCAAGGCGTGGCGCGTAGATTGTGGATTCGATTCCCACTCGCGAGAATGAAATATTTTATATTTTCATTTCCTCGCTCTGGCAACGAGGCAAGGCATGGCGTTAAGTTCCATCAGCAATGCCTCTGGAATTAAGCGGGAGGTAGGTGACGACAGAACGTGAGTATTATGTACGCCACGTAAATAAAACGCTGAGTTCACAATAAATATTGCATTACCTAAGCAGATTGACATGAACCAAACTTGTCATACATAATTTCAGCTTACCCACTTGAATTCACTGTTACTGAAATTTTGAGAATTAATATGTAGTTAAGACGGTATGGGTTTTTATTAACTTGAAAGTGTAACCCTTTCAGAAACGGCGTCAACTTAAAATGCACGCTCACCTACGTTAAAGTAAAAACGCTCTAATTTAAATGCGGTTTTAAGAATAATGTAAAAAATATATATTAAGGCTATGGGATCTCAGTTTATTAAGAAAGCAAATATATACTGGTAATAGCAATGAAAGTATTTTAACAGAAACTCAGTATCTTAACCTAGGTTCCCAGGTTCCCTCTGCCTAACCTGCGATGAGCAGGATACAAAGTGAAGTTAAAAAAATATGTGCTATAGAATTCTTCTTATTTATATAATTTGTAAGCGGTTACAGAAATAATTACGAAGATATTTAACTTTTCTCCTTTTCGGATAATGGTCTATTATATCAAGTTTTCCTCTTGTCACTCAAATCGTGTCAAGGATTTATATATAAAAGCTTACGCCACTCGTCCTCGATATTTCTGATCCGATTTCAATAAATCAATATGTTTCGTATTAACCTGAATTTTAAGAGACGAAATGGGGATGGGTCATATATATACGTCGTCTTATTTAAAAATATATATATAATTACTATATAATAAAAATATATAAAACAAAAGTTAGAAACGAAGTGTGTAACACTAGGTTTCCTCTGCCTACCCTGCTGTGTACGGGATACAGTGTGAAGCTAGTGCTAAAACAATCCGTTACCCACTTTCCGCCAGTTTATTGAGTGGCGAAACTCAACGCCGCCCTTTTCCTCGACACCAGAATGAAGAAATGGAAATAAAAATTTAAATAAATATTTTATTTCCTCGAGTGGGCATCGAATCCTCAAACAGTCGATTTTACAGTCACACTTCGTGCCACTGCGCCACGGCCGGCCTAAATTTAATTTAATTTAATTCAAAACATTACTTCGATGTATATTTTTTCTACCAAGTTCAGTGAAATCACGATCAACTTTTAATTCTGACTTCAAAATGAGTTACAACAGACTCATCATGAATTAATAATATTAGTGTGTTTGTTTGCCTCTGCGCCACGACTGTTCTCGATAAAGTTCGATAACATATTTTTTTTATATAAAAATACAAGTAATACAACCCCCTACCATTTTATTTGGCCCCAATCATTTCTAAGCCATCTTAGCGAGAGAAAAAGGGAGCGGCTGGCACATTCGTATCCATTACCGTCTTCAAATTAAATCTGCGTGCCGTGCCGAATGCACACTTGATTTACTAATGGATTGCACTAACTTGGATTGATATGGGCAATGTAAGAAAATAGCTAAATATTTTTTTTCTTTCTTAATTTGTTTTTCTCTTTTTATCTGTGCACTTGTATGCGTTATACAGGATGTGACGAAAGAAAGAATTTTTATTGGTGTAGATAGGAGCGTCGACTTTACTATGTGCTACGCTTTTTTTACAAGCTTCAACCAAGCAGCAACCCACACCCATCACTCATTATATTGTGTTTAACACATAGTAAAAGTTATCCCCACATGAGACAAACAAGTCACATGATTTATTTGTATTTTCATATTCTAAACTTGCCTATCAAAAACTACTATACAGGATGGAAGCGTCAGCGCTCCTTTTATGGAAACAGCATATAGGTTAAAGTATTTCAAACTCATACCTAAAGAAATTAATCAAGATAACTCAAAAGTTTAGATGTAGGATTTTTTTTTCATTTCACATGTTTATCCATACCTGTATTTCGTGTGACGCAGTTACGCAAAGATGCGAATAACGTAAACGCATACTACTACAAAACTCACTAAAAGTAAAACAACTTTGAACTTTGTCGCCAATACCTACGACTCGATTTCGGAATGAGGCGTATGCGGCGGTTTCTATTCGATAGCGTAATGACGTTTTATTTTAAAACGACAATTTTATTATTTATTTTGTTTGAAAAAAACACTTTTTCATTTTTAAAAAAAAAAATGAATTGTTCTAGGCTATGGAGTAGTTAAAACTATGGTTTCATTTAAAGCGGTGCTGACACTTCCATCCTGTATAACATTGAGTTAAAAAAAATGTAATTAAATAGGATGTGCTAGCCGCTAGCCTAAGTTGAATTTAAAAATTAAATATAATTTTATTATTATCTAAATTATTTTTAAATTTTTACTCACTACAAAGCACTTACACAGTTAATGAAAAAGCAAGGGAGAATAGAAACATTATATAATATAAGTCAATAATGTATATCATCACTTATTTGCATAAGCACCACCCTATTTCTGTCAGATTTTAACGCGAAGTTAAGTGTTAGGGGATTTAAAATTTCTAAGCGTTTCAGGTATGGAATCAAGTTTGATATTTTATAATCGAACTTCGCGCTGAATTAAATTTGCATGATATTGGATGACGGCTTAGAGTGAAAGTTACAGTTTTGGGAAAACTATGGAGTCATATTGAAATTGATTGGTGTGGAATCTTAGTATTAAATATATAAAGTAAGGTGAATAAATTAATAGTTTGAATAATTTTTGGAATTAATTTGATAAATCAAATTAATTGAACTATTTTTTTAAATTTATAATACAAAAATATACTCTCAACAGACAAAAAACTGAAGCTTAACTGGATTTTTTTAAATAAAGAATAAAGTAATATATATTTTTTTCGCATACTGCAGGGCAGCAGTAAATAACTAACAAAATAACTTATTTCCTGGAGTGGAAATATATATATATATATATATATATATATATATATATATATATATATATATATATATATATATATATATATATATATATATCTACCCACACTATATACATTAATTTTGTACTATTCAAACTTTAAATTACCATAAACAATCAACAATATACATACAATCAACTAACCACTTCTCGACTGTATCAGACTATATTGATATGCATAGATAGTCTAATTATTTAACTGCATTCTATGGTCTACTAATTGCATAGTTTTAATAATTTTGTATTATATAATATATATTTTATTTGAGGCCGTCCTGGCGTAGGAACACAAACGTGCGGCTTTAAACGCGGCGATTGTGGGTTCGAGTTCTACTTGGAGGAATGATATATTTATTGTTTTCATATCCTCGCTCTGATCACAAGGCAACTCGCAACGGTAACTGTACTATATTAATGGCGAGCTGAGGGAAAATTATACTGCTTTGTGTGGGATACAGCGTGAAATAATTATATTTCAGAAACGTTCCTATTATAGTGCTTGATGATTACCTGCTATCATTTATCTTTTCAGGAATGCTGTAGACGGTACGACGGTACGAGGTGAAAAATTTGTAGCCACTCTACATATTTGTCGTAGCGTATGAGACGTAACTCATATTGTTGATAAAGTATTATACATATAAAGACTTTACCAACAATGTACTTTATTTAAAAAATTGCTTGCTTCTTATTATTATATTTTTATTGTATATTGCTACAGTAAGATAAAGGGCATTGTTGAGCTCCGTCGCTCAACATGTCTCGAATTTGTTCGGATTAAACGGAGAAAGGAGTCACTTGACACTATGTAAGGTCACGTAGGTACGGATGGTAGATTCTTCCTTCTGAAATCACACCCTTGCTCTCTATTTATTTAAACAAAATACTGCCATAGTTATATACTACTACATAGGCTATAGTTTCGAAGTTAATAATCGATAATTATATTATGTTTATTAATATTTGTATAATTGTATATTTTACAAATATAGCAACTTGTCGGTGTTTTAGATTAGTTAGGAATTCAATAATGTGTAACAGCATCTTGGCCTCAGCTCAACTAAGAGAGCCTCAAGTTCCAACACAGTAGTCAAACTTTTACTATCTATAAAGCGACCTACTGTATAGTATGTGCCTATAATCTCTTTTGCTTTTATCCATTATATATACATCGTATTTTTGTAAGGCAGTTATTTAAGATTCCATATAAAAACGAAATCCTCATTTGATCACTTTGTTGTCCATTTGTCAAGACCTTTTTCCGCAGAACGCGGAAAATTTAATTTATTTATTTATATTGTACGAGGTTCGAATGTTATCAACAATATACATACAATCAAAGTCTATATATCTACCTTCCGTTGACGTACATTATTTTAAAATTCAGTGAGAACCAGTCATGAGGTGAGAACTTACTGAACGAACTCACAGAAAAAAGTAATTACAATTTTTTTTTATGGTTCATTTAATCAAAAATGAGTGCATACTTGCAAACTTTAGACAAAAAACTTTTATGAGTTGCACTCTCTTTTATAGTAGACCTACAGTCATGAAATTGGTATGGAACCCTCGGGACGCGAGTCCGACTCGCACTTAACAAATTTTTTAAAATTAGAGCACTGGTTTTTAAACACTAGCATACTGAGTATATACATATATGTTTCTTGAATTTATACAAAAGAAATAATAACCTTTTTTAGCCCGCAATTTGTAAAGCTAAAATATTTATTTAAATGTGTACAAGTAAAGATATTAAACAGACAGCAGTCGTCTCACAATTTGAATGATTCCGGTACCACGTTCGCAGACGGAAGGAGTTATTGAAACGTCGCCAAATCCACTTAGTTTTATGACGTGGAAAATGCGATGTGATGCCAGCGAGGGCGTGATTATATGGTGTTCCCTCATCTGACGTTGCTTGGTTACTTTGTGTACGGTTATACATATAATAATACTACCTGCGGTTGTGGCAACCATAAACATTTCTTCAGAAACGTATAAAATTTTGACAACTTACGTAAACGTAGAAGTTAGTAAACGTATCGTAAGTAAGCGTTAAAAAAGTACTTTCTTTTAGAAACGTATTTTTATCCTGCTGCGTTCAAATTTTTACATTCTAAAGAAAAAAATTTTTTACCTAAGTGTGGAATAACACTTTAAAAATGTTAAAAATATGTATATATACTTTACGTTTATCTATTTTTTTTTTCAGCTTCACGCTGTAACCCGTATATAGCAGTGCAGACAGAGGAAGACAGAGTTCTAGAGGCTTTTATATATTTCCAACACATATTCAGGGTAAAAAGGAAACTTAAAACGAAAACAATTTGACCATAAATCTATTTTGTATAGAGAAAGTCATTTCTATTTAAGGCACTGTGTGCTTCATAAAGATATCATAAGATAATAGGGATTTTATTATGAACAGAATTCTAATATACAGATTCTAATCTTTGTATAGTAGTAAATACATACTGAAACACACTATATAAATGCATTCTAAGAGAACATTGAGATGAGCTCGTTCACTTGGCAAGTGTCACGCGTACCCATAATAAATGCAATACGATGCATAAGAAAATATAATCTTCTCCATACTTCGAAAACTTAATAAGAAATTTTATGTAAGAAACATGAGCAACTTATTCTATATAGCGCAAGTAACAAACTGCTGCATATTTTTAATATGTTTTTATAGTTTTTTTCTGATTTTCGCATGACAAGATTCCCTAACTTCCACTGAATTCTGGAGGCATTGCGTGTTGAGTGACAGAACTCAACGCCGCGCTCCGCTCCAATACCAAAGAGAAGAAATAAAAATAATAAATATTTCATTTTCTCGAGTGGGAATCGAACCTGTCGCGTTTACGGTCACAAGCTTGTTCCCCAGCACCACCATAGTCCTAATGGTTCATTACAAAACCTTAACATACAAAAATATATGCGCTTTATATAAAAAACCTGCCTTTTTAGATAAACCCGAAAATTAACATAAATTTTTCATCCAAGACATTACCATTACTGATGCTAAAAATATATTGATAAAATCATTAAAAGCGTTACAACGACCCTTTCACAAAATTAGAGCCCACTTTATGTAAACCCTATTTTCCCTCGCCTAATGTACGTTGTATCTAAACCCAAAAGTTTTTGGGCATGTATATAGATTTCAAGAAGTTGTTTAATCGGCTTAGCTCATATAATTAAATATTAAAGATGTTAATTTAAAGATGAACACTGTAAGACCAAAATACGAACGCATAAGTTATTAACTGCTATATAAATTTACTTTTTTTAGGTCATGCATATAAGGCATATGAAAAATAAGTTAAAAATAAGAAGAAGAAAGTATGAAAAATAAGTCATGGCTCAGGGCATCAGGATGTGATTGTAACACGACGGTTGTGAGTTCGATCCCCACTCGAGGAAATAAATAATTAAATAAGAAATAAATAAATCAGCTTATCGCTCTATTCCGTACGTAGCAAGGTAGGCAGAGGGAACCTAGTATTAAGATACCAGATATCAGAGCGAAGAAATTAAATTATAAATATAAATAAATTATGAATTGTTTTTTATTATTTATTTTTAAAATTTTCATTACTTCTATTTGGCATCAAGGTAATAACCCAACGTTAAATTCCGCCACTCAACAAGCAAAGCTTCAAAAAACTCGGCGGGAAGTGGGGAACGATGTCACTTAACACTAAACCGCCAGAGGGAGTAGGCTTACTCTGCTGTGTGCAGAACACAGTGTGAATCTGGTATATTTTTTATTTCATTAAAGTAGACCACATAAAAATTGCTAAAAAAGCATAAATTATATTCTTATACTTATTTTTTAATAAATTCGTAACTAAATATAGTAAAATATAATAAACTTCAACGAAATATTGCAAATTAAAAGTAAATATTTAAATATTCAAATAGTTATATTTAAAAGTTATAACTTGTCTGCCTAAAACACATAAATTAGTGGAAACTGTCCCACAAACTTTGTACGAGAGCAGTGAGACTCAAATTGTAACTAATGGCGTCGTACATCTCCGTGTCCAGCGAAGCAGGTGCGCGGATAAAATGCTCCAAAATATATACCCTTAGCGAATAAGCCTTTTATCGGGGACAAAATATTAATGAGGCCAGTCGTGGCGCAGGGGCACAAAGTGTGACTGTACAGGCGACAAGTGCTGGGTTCGATTTCCACTCGAGGAAATTACATATTTAATATTTTCACTTCTTCGCTCTGGCGTCGAGGCAAAGCGTGGCGTTGTGTTCCGACAGTCAACACGCAATACCTGACATTCGGCGGACAGTGGGTACCAGAGTATCTTAACACTAGAGTTCCTCTGCCTACCCTGATGTGAGCGGATATAAAATACGGGAAATTTCTATATTATTTTTCTAAGCAAAAAAAAATTAAATTAAACTTTTATAAAAAAAATATATTTCAGTGTTACATTTTTATACAGATAAAATAAGAATTTTTTATACACATGAAAGGTATTGTTATAGTGTAAGTGTAGTGTGTGTGACACTACTACTTCTATACTACTAGATGTAAATTTTTAGGTATTCAATAGCAGAAGCAAACAGAAGAGAAGTTACTAATTCATTTGAATACAGAATACCATTCCCACGTTTATATTGTAATATCTACAAGTAAATTGAGCGGTGGTCACGTCCCAGCACTAACAATTATTAGAGTAAAATGCTCCGCTGTCCGTATAGTCTGTTTCAACACGTTTTAACATTTTTTTAATTCTTTTTTGGTATTTCTTTGTTATTCTTACGTGCTAGTTGCGGAACAAAATAATAAATTCATGGGGAAGTAACGCGAACTGGACAGCGGGAAGCCTAATGTGCTTAAATGATGATGAACGGTGTCGTATATCTGCGTCTAGTTTTGTAAGAAAATTATAATTTTATTCTCTTGTGCAATTTTATTAGAAATTTTGTAAAAAAGTATGTTATACGTTAATATTTGTTTTAAAATTATATATAAATTTAAGGCACTGCGTGTTGAGAGGCGTAACTCAGTGGTCCAATTTATCTTGCCAATGTGGAAAAATAACAATGATTCAATCCTTAGATATGGAATAAAACCTACAACTATCACATGCAAAGTCCAACGCTGACTTACTGCGCCACGATGGACTTTTTTATCTTATGAACTTATTCATGAATAACTTATTTGTTTACAACTAACCACGTTTCTGCTATCATTGTGACTATTAAGCAAGATTGGCACTATTAAGCATTATATATAAAAAAATGATAAAATTAAAATACTGTAATTTAACATATAAAACACAAATCCATTCGGTTTTTAACTTTCATTTGATTTCAATTTTCTTCGCTGTGTTAAGAAAAACGGATCATTTGTCGATACGAGCCAAGTCCCTCGATTTCCACTGAGCCCAGTTTTTGTTCACTCCCAACGACGTAATTTCCGAAGCATTAGACGGAAAAATATCCGCAATATTGAATTTTCGATATACAATAGTTGTTATTATATATTCGTTATTATAGATAGAGGCCGATCGAGGCGCAGAGACGCGAAATGTAACTGTACAACCGAGTGGTTGTGGGTTCGATCCTCACTCGAGGAGTATATGAAATATTTTCTTAAATTTATATTTCCATTTCTTCGCACTGGTGTCAAGGCAAAACGCGGCGTTGAGTTTTGCCAATCAACACGCAATCCCTCCAAAATTGGATAAAAAGTAGGAAAAGGAGTGTCGTAACAGGCAGAGGGCTGCCTACCCTGCTGTGTGCAGGATACAGCGTGAAGCTGATTTATTTTATAGATAGATGTCTAGAGCTTTGTTCAATGATTGATAATTATGTCCAATAAGTTCTTTGATTTTCACGATTATAATACATTAAACAATTTAATATATTTCTTACAATTATTTTTAGTACTATGAATATTATTATAGTATAGGTACTTAGCGTGCACACACTTTTTAATTATATTTAATAATGTTATTTGTATAATGTTGATCTTAAAACAATTATTTTCACGTGATTGAGCTAAATATATGTACCATATATTATACTGTACATAAAAAATGTGCATCACACTGTATCCTGCATATAGCGTTTAGACTCTTTCCGCAGAATTTTTCTAGGCTTTGCGTGTTAAGTAGCAGATCTCAACGCTGAGCGTTTTGCCTTGGTGCCAGAGCGAAGAAATTAAAATATTAAGAAATAATATTATATGCCTTCGAGCGGGGATCGAACCCATAACCGACGGGATACAGTCACACCCTCGTGTCCCTGCGCCTCGACGGCCTCTTAAATATTATACATATATGTACATATATCAGGTTTATATAACGTTCAGTAGGGTCGCTCTGTGAAGTGCAAATCTCATATAACCTTAGCTATTGCTAACTTAGACATCCGCCTCTCCCAAGTATATGTCGACCCAACATAAACAAAATTATCGTACAATATTCGTCTTTATTGTTTTTTTAATCAGCCTTAATTCTAAGATAAACATAAAGTGCAGGGTTTCCGAATTATCCGAAATTTCCGTTATTGATGTTCAATAACGAAAATTTCGGAAAATTTGGAAAGCGAGCAATAAGCATGAAAGTGCATTATATATTTATAATTATGATTATTATTATTTATATAAATAGATATAATATAATTTACTATACTTTTAACCTCTATACTATTTCTAATTATATAAAATACGGGAAATTTCTATATTATTTTTCTAAGCAAAAAAAAATTAAATTAAACTTTTATAAAAAAAATATATTTCAGTGTTACATTTTTATACAGATAAAATAAGATTTTTTTATACACATGAAAGGTATTGTTATAGTGTAAGTGTAGTGTGTGTGACACTACTACTTCTATACTACTAGATGTAAATTTTTAGGTATTCAATAGCAGAAGCAAACAGAAGAGAAGTTACTAATTCATTTGAATACAGAATACCATTCCCACGTTTATATTGTAATATCTACAAGTAAATTGAGCGGTGGTCACGTCCCAGCACTAACAATTATTAGAGTAAAATGCTCCGCTGTCCGTATAGTCTGTTTCAACACGTTTTAACATTTTTTTAATTCTTTTTTGGTATTTCTTTGTTATTCTTACGTGCTAGTTGCGGAACAAAATAATAAATTCATGGGGAAGTAACGCGAACTGGACAGCGGGAAGCCTAATGTGCTTAAATGATGATGAACGGTGTCGTATATCTGCGTCTAGTTTTGTAAGAAAATTATAATTTTATTCTCTTGTGCAATTTTATTAGAAATTTTGTAAAAAAGTATGTTATACGTTAATATTTGTTTTAAAATTATATATAAATTTAAGGCACTGCGTGTTGAGAGGCGTAACTCAGTGGTCCAATTTATCTTGCCAATGTGGAAAAATAACAATGATTCAATCCTTAGATATGGAATAAAACCTACAACTATCACATGCAAAGTCCAACGCTGACTTACTGCGCCACGATGGACTTTTTTATCTTATGAACTTATTCATGAATAACTTATTTGTTTACAACAAACCACGTTTCTGCTATCATTGTGACTATTAAGCAAGATTGGCACTATTAAGCATTATATATAAAAAAATGATAAAATTAAAATACTGTAATTTAACATATAAAACACAAATCCATTCGGTTTTTAACTTTCATTTGATTTCAATTTTCTTCGCTGTGTTAAGAAAAACGGATCATTTGTCGATACGAGCCAAGTCCCTCGATTTCCACTGAGCCCAGTTTTTGTTCACTCCCAACGACGTAATTTCCGAAGCATTAGACGGAAAAATATCCGCAATATTGAATTTTCGATATACAATAGTTGTTATTATATATTCGTTATTATAGATAGAGGCCGATCGAGGCGCAGAGACGCGAAATGTAACTGTACAACCGAGTGGTTGTGGGTTCGATCCTCACTCGAGGAGTATATGAAATATTTTCTTAAATTTATATTTCCATTTCTTCGCACTGGTGTCAAGGCAAAACGCGGCGTTGAGTTTTGCCAATCAACACGCAATCCCTCCAAAATTGGATAAAAAGTAGGAAAAGGAGTGTCGTAACAGGCAGAGGGCTGCCTACCCTGCTGTGTGCAGGATACAGCGTGAAGCTGATTTATTTTATAGATAGATGTCTAGAGCTTTGTTCAATGATTGATAATTATGTCCAATAAGTTCTTTGATTTTCACGATTATAATACATTAAACAATTTAATATATTTCTTACAATTATTTTTAGTACTATGAATATTATTATAGTATAGGTACTTAGCGTGCACACACTTTTTAATTATATTTAATAATGTTATTTGTATAATGTTGATCTTAAAACAATTATTTTCACGTGATTGAGCTAAATATATGTACCATATATTATACTGTACATAAAAAATGTGCATCACACTGTATCCTGCATATAGCGTTTAGACTCTTTCCGCAGAATTTTTCTAGGCTTTGCGTGTTAAGTAGCAGATCTCAACGCTGAGCGTTTTGCCTTGGTGCCAGAGCGAAGAAATTAAAATATTAAGAAATAATATTATATGCCTTCGAGCGGGGATCGAACCCATAACCGACGGGATACAGTCACACCCTCGTGTCCCTGCGCCTCGACGGCCTCTTAAATATTATACATATATGTACATATATCAGGTTTATATAACGTTCAGTAGGGTCGCTCTGTGAAGTGCAAATCTCATATAAGCTTAGCTATTGCTAACTTAGACATCCGCCTCTCCCAAGTATATGTCGACCCAACATAAACAAAATTATCGTACAATATTCGTCTTTATTGTTTTTTTAATCAGCCTTAATTCTAAGATAAACATAAAGTGCAGGGTTTCCGAATTATCCGAAATTTCCGTTATTGATGTTCAATAACGTAAATTTCGGAAAATTTGGAAAGCGAGCAATAAGCATGAAAGTGCATTATATATTTATAATTATGATTATTATTATTTATATAAATAGATATAATATAATTTACTATACTTTTAACCTCTATACTATTTCTAATTATATAAAATACGGGAAATTTCTATATTATTTTTCTAAGCAAAAAAAAATTAAATTAAACTTTTATAAAAAAAATATATTTCAGTGTTACATTTTTATACAGATAAAATAAGAATTTTTTATACACATGAAAGGTATTGTTATAGTGTAAGTGTAGTGTGTGTGACACTACTACTTCTATACTACTAGATGTAAATTTTTAGGTATTCAATAGCAGAAGCAAACAGAAGAGAAGTTACTAATTCATTTGAATACAGAATACCATTCCCACGTTTATATTGTAATATCTACAAGTAAATTGAGCGGTGGTCACGTCCCAGCACTAACAATTATTAGAGTAAAATGCTCCGCTGTCCGTATAGTCTGTTTCAACACGTTTTAACATTTTTTTAATTCTTTTTTGGTATTTCTTTGTTATTCTTACGTGCTAGTTGCGGAACAAAATAATAAATTCATGGGGAAGTAACGCGAACTGGACAGCGGGAAGCCTAATGTGCTTAAATGATGATGAACGGTGTCGTATACCTGCGTCTAGTTTTGTAAGAAAATTATAATTTTATTCTCTTGTGCAATTTTATTAGAAATTTTGTAAAAAAGTATGTTATACGTTAATATTTGTTTTAAAATTATATATAAATTTAAGGCACTGCGTGTTGAGAGGCGTAACTCAGTGGTCCAATTTATCTTGCCAATGTGGAAAAATAACAATGATTCAATCCTTAGATATGGAATAAAACCTACAACTATCACATGCAAAGTCCAACGCTGACTTACTGCGCCACGATGGACTTTTTTATCTTATGAACTTATTCATGAATAACTTATTTGTTTACAACAAACCACGTTTCTGCTATCATTGTGACTATTAAGCAAGATTGGCACTATTAAGCATTATATATAAAAAAATGATAAAATTAAAATACTGTAATTTAACATATAAAACACAAATCCATTCGGTTTTTAACTTTCATTTGATTTCAATTTTCTTCGCTGTGTTAAGAAAAACGGATCATTTGTCGATACGAGCCAAGTCCCTCGATTTCCACTGAGCCCAGTTTTTGTTCACTCCCAACGACGTAATTTCCGAAGCATTAGACGGAAAAATATCCGCAATATTGAATTTTCGATATACAATAGTTGTTATTATATATTCGTTATTATAGATAGAGGCCGATCGAGGCGCAGAGACGCGAAATGTAACTGTACAACCGAGTGGTTGTGGGTTCGATCCTCACTCGAGGAGTATATGAAATATTTTCTTAAATTTATATTTCCATTTCTTCGCACTGGTGTCAAGGCAAAACGCGGCGTTGAGTTTTGCCAATCAACACGCAATCCCTCCAAAATTGGATAAAAAGTAGGAAAAGGAGTGTCGTAACAGGCAGAGGGCTGCCTACCCTGCTGTGTGCAGGATACAGCGTGAAGCTGATTTATTTTATAGATAGATGTCTAGAGCTTTGTTCAATGATTGATAATTATGTCCAATAAGTTCTTTGATTTTCACGATTATAATACATTAAACAATTTAATATATTTCTTACAATTATTTTTAGTACTATGAATATTATTATAGTATAGGTACTTAGCGTGCACACACTTTTTAATTATATTTAATAATGTTATTTGTATAATGTTGATCTTAAAACAATTATTTTCACGTGATTGAGCTAAATATATGTACCATATATTATACTGTACATAAAAAATGTGCATCACACTGTATCCTGCATATAGCGTTTAGACTCTTTCCGCAGAATTTTTCTAGGCTTTGCGTGTTAAGTAGCAGATCTCAACGCTGAGCGTTTTGCCTTGGTGCCAGAGCGAAGAAATTAAAATATTAAGAAATAATATTATATGCCTTCGAGCGGGGATCGAACCCATAACCGACGGGATACAGTCACACCCTCGTGTCCCTGCGCCTCGACGGCCTCTTAAATATTATACATATATGTACATATATCAGGTTTATATAACGTTCAGTAGGGTCGCTCTGTGAAGTGCAAATCTCATATAAGCTTAGCTATTGCTAACTTAGACATCCGCCTCTCCCAAGTATATGTCGACCCAACATAAACAAAATTATCGTACAATATTCGTCTTTATTGTTTTTTTAATCAGCCTTAATTCTAAGATAAACATAAAGTGCAGGGTTTCCGAATTATCCGAAATTTCCGTTATTGATGTTCAATAACGTAAATTTCGGAAAATTTGGAAAGCGAGCAATAAGCATGAAAGTGCATTATATATTTATAATTATGATTATTATTATTTATATAAATAGATATAATATAATTTACTATACTTTTAACCTCTATACTATTTCTAATTATATAAAATACGGGAAATTTCTATATTATTTTTCTAAGCAAAAAAAAATTAAATTAAACTTTTATAAAAAAAATATATTTCAGTGTTACATTTTTATACAGATAAAATAAGAATTTTTTATACACATGAAAGGTATTGTTATAGTGTAAGTGTAGTGTGTGTGACACTACTACTTCTATACTACTAGATGTAAATTTTTAGGTATTCAATAGCAGAAGCAAACAGAAGAGAAGTTACTAATTCATTTGAATACAGAATACCATTCCCACGTTTATATTGTAATATCTACAAGTAAATTGAGCGGTGGTCACGTCCCAGCACTAACAATTATTAGAGTAAAATGCTCCGCTGTCCGTATAGTCTGTTTCAACACGTTTTAACATTTTTTTAATTCTTTTTTGGTATTTCTTTGTTATTCTTACGTGCTAGTTGCGGAACAAAATAATAAATTCATGGGGAAGTAACGCGAACTGGACAGCGGGAAGCCTAATGTGCTTAAATGATGATGAACGGTGTCGTATATCTGCGTCTAGTTTTGTAAGAAAATTATAATTTTATTCTCTTGTGCAATTTTATTAGAAATTTTGTAAAAAAGTATGTTATACGTTAATATTTGTTTTAAAATTATATATAAATTTAAGGCACTGCGTGTTGAGAGGCGTAACTCAGTGGTCCAATTTATCTTGCCAATGTGGAAAAATAACAATGATTCAATCCTTAGATATGGAATAAAACCTACAACTATCACATGCAAAGTCCAACGCTGACTTACTGCGCCACGATGGACTTTTTTATCTTATGAACTTATTCATGAATAACTTATTTGTTTACAACTAACCACGTTTCTGCTATCATTGTGACTATTAAGCAAGATTGGCACTATTAAGCATTAGACATAAAAAAATTATAAAATTAAAATACTGTAATTTAACATATAAAACACAAATCCATTCGGTTTTTAACTTTCATTTGATTTCAATTTTCTTCGCTGTGTTAAGAAAAACGGATCATTTGTCGATACGAGCCAAGTCCCTCGATTTCCACTGAGCCCAGTTTTTGTTCACTCCCAACGACGTAATTTCCGAAGCATTAGACGGAAAAATATCCGCAATATTGAATTTTCGATATACAATAGTTGTTATTATATATTCGTTATTATAGATAGAGGCCGATCGAGGCGCAGAGACGCGAAATGTAACTGTACAACCGAGTGGTTGTGGGTTCGATCCTCACTCGAGGAGTATATGAAATATTTTCTTAAATTTATATTTCCATTTCTTCGCACTGGTGTCAAGGCAAAACGCGGCGTTGAGTTTTGCCAATCAACACGCAATCCCTCCAAAATTGGATAAAAAGTAGGAAAAGGAGTGTCGTAACAGGCAGAGGGCTGCCTACCCTGCTGTGTGCAGGATACAGCGTGAAGCTGATTTATTTTATAGATAGATGTCTAGAGCTTTGTTCAATGATTGATAATTATGTCCAATAAGTTCTTTGATTTTCACGATTATAATACATTAAACAATTTAATATATTTCTTACAATTATTTTTAGTACTATGAATATTATTATAGTATAGGTACTTAGCGTGCACACACTTTTTAATTATATTTAATAATGTTATTTGTATAATGTTGATCTTAAAACAATTATTTTCACGTGATTGAGCTAAATATATGTACCATATATTATACTGTACATAAAAAATGTGCATCACACTGTATCCTGCATATAGCGTTTAGACTCTTTCCGCAGAATTTTTCTAGGCTTTGCGTGTTAAGTAGCAGATCTCAACGCTGAGCGTTTTGCCTTGGTGCCAGAGCGAAGAAATTAAAATATTAAGAAATAATATTATATGCCTTCGAGCGGGGATCGAACCCATAACCGACGGGATACAGTCACACCCTCGTGTCCCTGCGCCTCGACGGCCTCTTAAATATTATACATATATGTACATATATCAGGTTTATATAACGTTCAGTAGGGTCGCTCTGTGAAGTGCAAATCTCATATAAGCTTAGCTATTGCTAACTTAGACATCCGCCTCTCCCAAGTATATGTCGACCCAACATAAACAAAATTATCGTACAATATTCGTCTTTATTGTTTTTTTAATCAGCCTTAATTCTAAGATAAACATAAAGTGCAGGGTTTCCGAATTATCCGAAATTTCCGTTATTGATGTTCAATAACGTAAATTTCGGAAAATTTGGAAAGCGAGCAATAAGCATGAAAGTGCATTATATATTTATAATTATGATTATTATTATTTATATAAATAGATATAATATAATTTACTATACTTTTAACCTCTATACTATTTCTAATTATATAAAATACGGGAAATTTCTATATTATTTTTCTAAGCAAAAAAAAATTAAATTAAACTTTTATAAAAAAAAATATATTTCAGTGTTACATTTTTATACAGATAAAATAAGAATTTTTTATACACATGAAAGGTATTGTTATAGTGTAAGTGTAGTGTGTGTGACACTACTACTTCTATACTACTAGATGTAAATTTTTAGGTATTCAATAGCAGAAGCAAACAGAAGAGAAGTTACTAATTCATTTGAATACAGAATACCATTCCCACGTTTATATTGTAATATCTACAAGTAAATTGAGCGGTGGTCACGTCCCAGCACTAACAATTATTAGAGTAAAATGCTCCGCTGTCCGTATAGTCTGTTTCAACACGTTTTTAACATTTTTTTAATTCTTTTTTGGTATTTCTTTGTTATTCTTACGTGCTAGTTGCGGAACAAAATAATAAATTCATGGGGAAGTAACGCGAACTGGACAGCGGGAAGCCTAATGTGCTTAAATGATGATGAACGGTGTCGTATATCTGCGTCTAGTTTTGTAAGAAAATTATAATTTTATTCTCTTGTGCAATTTTATTAGAAATTTTGTAAAAAAGTATGTTATACGTTAATATTTGTTTTAAAATTATATATAAATTTAAGGCACTGCGTGTTGAGAGGCGTAACTCAGTGGTCCAATTTATCTTGCCAATGTGGAAAAATAACAATGATTCAATCCTTAGATATGGAATAAAACCTACAACTATCACATGCAAAGTCCAACGCTGACTTACTGCGCCACGATGGACTTTTTTATCTTATGAACTTATTCATGAATAACTTATTTGTTTACAACAAACCACGTTTCTGCTATCATTGTGACTATTAAGCAAGATTGGCACTATTAAGCATTATATATAAAAAAATGATAAAATTAAAATACTGTAATTTAACATATAAAACACAAATCCATTCGGTTTTTAACTTTCATTTGATTTCAATTTTCTTCGCTGTGTTAAGAAAAACGGATCATTTGTCGATACGAGCCAAGTCCCTCGATTTCCACTGAGCCCAGTTTTTGTTCACTCCCAACGACGTAATTTCCGAAGCATTAGACGGAAAAATATCCGCAATATTGAATTTTCGATATACAATAGTTGTTATTATATATTCGTTATTATAGATAGAGGCCGATCGAGGCGCAGAGACGCGAAATGTAACTGTACAACCGAGTGGTTGTGGGTTCGATCCTCACTCGAGGAGTATATGAAATATTTTCTTAAATTTATATTTCCATTTCTTCGCACTGGTGTCAAGGCAAAACGCGGCGTTGAGTTTTGCCAATCAACACGCAATCCCTCCAAAATTGGATAAAAAGTAGGAAAAGGAGTGTCGTAACAGGCAGAGGGCTGCCTACCCTGCTGTGTGCAGGATACAGCGTGAAGCTGATTTATTTTATAGATAGATGTCTAGAGCTTTGTTCAATGATTGATAATTATGTCCAATAAGTTCTTTGATTTTCACGATTATAATACATTAAACAATTTAATATATTTCTTACAATTATTTTTAGTACTATGAATATTATTATAGTATAGGTACTTAGCGTGCACACACTTTTTAATTATATTTAATAATGTTATTTGTATAATGTTGATCTTAAAACAATTATTTTCACGTGATTGAGCTAAATATATGTACCATATATTATACTGTACATAAAAAATGTGCATCACACTGTATCCTGCATATAGCGTTTAGACTCTTTCCGCAGAATTTTTCTAGGCTTTGCGTGTTAAGTAGCAGATCTCAACGCTGAGCGTTTTGCCTTGGTGCCAGAGCGAAGAAATTAAAATATTAAGAAATAATATTATATGCCTTCGAGCGGGGATCGAACCCATAACCGACGGGATACAGTCACACCCTCGTGTCCCTGCGCCTCGACGGCCTCTTAAATATTATACATATATGTACATATATCAGGTTTATATAACGTTCAGTAGGGTCGCTCTGTGAAGTGCAAATCTCATATAAGCTTAGCTATTGCTAACTTAGACATCCGCCTCTCCCAAGTATATGTCGACCCAACATAAACAAAATTATCGTACAATATTCGTCTTTATTGTTTTTTTAATCAGCCTTAATTCTAAGATAAACATAAAGTGCAGGGTTTCCGAATTATCCGAAATTTCCGTTATTGATGTTCAATAACGTAAATTTCGGAAAATTTGGAAAGCGAGCAATAAGCATGAAAGTGCATTATATATTTATAATTATGATTATTATTATTTATATAAATAGATATAATATAATTTACTATACTTTTAACCTCTATACTATTTCTAATTATATAAAATACGGGAAATTTCTATATTATTTTTCTAAGCAAAAAAAAATTAAATTAAACTTTTATAAAAAAAATATATTTCAGTGTTACATTTTTATACAGATAAAATAAGAATTTTTTATACACATGAAAGGTATTGTTATAGTGTAAGTGTAGTGTGTGTGACACTACTACTTCTATACTACTAGATGTAAATTTTTAGGTATTCAATAGCAGAAGCAAACAGAAGAGAAGTTACTAATTCATTTGAATACAGAATACCATTCCCACGTTTATATTGTAATATCTACAAGTAAATTGAGCGGTGGTCACGTCCCAGCACTAACAATTATTAGAGTAAAATGCTCCGCTGTCCGTATAGTCTGTTTCAACACGTTTTAACATTTTTTTAATTCTTTTTTGGTATTTCTTTGTTATTCTTACGTGCTAGTTGCGGAACAAAATAATAAATTCATGGGGAAGTAACGCGAACTGGACAGCGGGAAGCCTAATGTGCTTAAATGATGATGAACGGTGTCGTATATCCTGCGTCTAGTTTTGTAAGAAAATTATAATTTTATTCTCTTGTGCAATTTTATTAGAAATTTTGTAAAAAAGTATGTTATACGTTAATATTTGTTTTAAAATTATATATAAATTTAAGGCACTGCGTGTTGAGAGGCGTAACTCAGTGGTCCAATTTATCTTGCCAATGTGGAAAAATAACAATGATTCAATCCTTAGATATGGAATAAAACTACAACTATCGCATGCAAAGTCCAACGCTGACTTACTGCGCCACGATGGACTTTTTTATCTTATGAACTTATTCATGAATAACTTATTTGTTTACAACTAACCACGTTTCTGCTATCATTGTGACTATTAAGCAAGATTGGCACTATTAAGCATTATATATAAAAAAATGATAAAATTAAAATACTGTAATTTAACATATAAAACACAAATCCATTCGGTTTTTAACTTTCATTTGATTTCAATTTTCTTCGCTGTGTTAAGAAAAACGGATCATTTGTCGATACGAGCCAAGTCCCTCGATTTCCACTGAGCCCAGTTTTTGTTCACTCCCAACGACGTAATTTCCGAAGCATTAGACGGAAAAATATCCGCAATATTGAATTTTCGATATACAATAGTTGTTATTATATATTCGTTATTATAGATAGAGGCCGATCGAGGCGCAGAGACGCGAAATGTAACTGTACAACCGAGTGGTTGTGGGTTCGATCCTCACTCGAGGAGTATATGAAATATTTTCTTAAATTTATATTTCCATTTCTTCGCACTGGTGTCAAGGCAAAACGCGGCGTTGAGTTTTGCCAATCAACACGCAATCCCTCCAAAATTGGATAAAAAGTAGGAAAAGGAGTGTCGTAACAGGCAGAGGGCTGCCTACCCTGCTGTGTGCAGGATACAGCGTGAAGCTGATTTATTTTATAGATAGATGTCTAGAGCTTTGTTCAATGATTGATATTATGTCCAATAAGTTCTTTGATTTTCACGATTATAATACATTAAACAATTTAATATATTTCTTACAATTATTTTTAGTACTATGAATATTATTATAGTATAGGTACTTAGCGTGCACACACTTTTTAATTATATTTAATAATGTTATTTGTATAATGTTGATCTTAAAACAATTATTTTCACGTGATTGAGCTAAATATATGTACCATATATTATACTGTACATAAAAAATGTGCATCACACTGTATCCTGCATATAGCGTTTAGACTCTTTCCGCAGAATTTTTCTAGGCTTTGCGTGTTAAGTAGCAGATCTCAACGCTGAGCGTTTTGCCTTGGTGCCAGAGCGAAGAAATTAAAATATTAAGAAATAATATTATATGCCTTCGAGCGGGGATCGAACCCATAACCGACGGGATACAGTCACACCCTCGTGTCCCTGCGCCTCGACGGCCTCTTAAATATTATACATATATGTACATATATCAGGTTTATATAACGTTCAGTAGGGTCGCTCTGTGAAGTGCAAATCTCATATAAGCTTAGCTATTGCTAACTTAGACATCCGCCTCTCCCAAGTATATGTCGACCCAACATAAACAAAATTATCGTACAATATTCGTCTTTATTGTTTTTTTAATCAGCCTTAATTCTAAGATAAACATAAAGTGCAGGGTTTCCGAATTATCCGAAATTTCCGTTATTGATGTTCAATAACGTAAATTTCGGAAAATTTGGAAAGCGAGCAATAAGCATGAAAGTGCATTATATATTTATAATTATGATTATTATTATTTATATAAATAGATATAATATAATTTACTATACTTTTAACCTCTATACTATTTCTAATTATATAAAATACGGGAAATTTCTATATTATTTTTCTAAGCAAAAAAAATTAAATTAAACTTTTATAAAAAATATATATTTTAGTGTTACATTTTTATACAGATAAAATAAGAATTTTTTATACACATGAAAGGTATTGTTATAGTGTAAGTGTAGTGTGTTGTGACACTATTACTTCTATACTACTAGATGTAAATTTTTAGGTATTCAATAGCAGAAGCAAACAGAAGAGAAGTTACTAATTCATTTGAATACAGAATACCATTCCCACGTTTATATTGTAATATCTACAAGTAAATTGAGCGGTGGTCACGTCCCAGCACTAACAATTATTAGAGTAAAATGCTCCTCTGTCCGTGTAGTCTGTTTCAACACGTTTTAACATTTTTTTAATTCTTTTTTGGTATTTCTTTGTTATTCTTACGTGCTAGTTGCGGAACAAAATAATAAATTCATGGGGAAGTAACGCGAACTGGACAGCGGGAAGCCTAATGTGCTTAAATGATGATGAACGGTGTCGTATACTGCGTCTAGTTTTGTAAGAAAATTATAATTTTATTCTCTTGTACAATTTTATTAGAAATTTTGTAAAAAAGTATGTTATACGTTAATATTTGTTTTAAAATTATATATAAATTTAAGGCACTGCGTGTTGAGAGGCGTAACTCAGCGGTCCAATTTATCTTGCCAAAGTGGAAAAATAACAATGATTCAGTCCCTAGAAATGGAATAAAACTACAACTATCGCATGCAAAGTCCAACGCTGACTTACTGCGCCACGATGGACTTTTTTATCTTATGAACTTATTCATGAATAACTTATTTGTTTACAACTAACCACGTTTCTGCTATCATTGTGACTATTAAGCAAGATTGGCACTATTAAGCATTAGACATAAAAAAATTATAAAATTAAAATACTGTAATTTAACATATAAAACACAAATCCATTCGGTTTTTAACTTTCATTTGATTTCAATTTTCTTCGCTGTGTTAAGAAAAACAGAAAAACGGATCATTTGTCGATACGAGCCAAGTCCCTCGATTGCCACTGAGCCCAGTTTTTGTTCACTCCCAACGACGTAATTTCCGAAGCATTAGACGGAAAAATATCCGCAATATTGAATTTTCGATATACAATAGTTGTTATTATATATTCGTTATTATAGATAGAGGCCGATCGAGGCGCAGGGACGCGAAGTGTAACTGTACAACCGAGTGGTTGTGGGTTCGATCCTCACTCGAGGAGTATATGAAATATTTTCTTAAATTTATATTTCCATTTCTTCGCACTGGTGTCGAGGCAAAACGCGGCGTTGAGTTTTGCCACTCAACACGCAATCCCTCCAAAATTGGATAAAAAGTAGGGAAAGGAGTGTCGTAACAGGCAGAGGGCTGCCTACCCTGCTGTGTGCGGGATACAGCGTGAAGCTGATTTATTTTATAGATAGATGTCTAGAGCTTTGTTCAATGATTGATAATTATGTCCAATAAGATTCACGATTATAATACATTAAACAATTTAATATATTTCTTACAATTATTTTTAGTACTATGAATATTATTATAGTATAGGTACTTAGCGTGCACACACTTTTTATTTATATTTAATAATGTTATTTGTATAATGTTGATCTTAAAAACAATTATTTTCACGTGATTGAGCTAAATATATGTACCATATATTATATTGTACATAAAAAATGTGCATCACACTGTATCCCGCATATAGCGTTTTAGGCTCTTTCCGCAGAATTTTTCTAGGCTTTGCGTGTTAAGTAGCAGATCTCAACGCTGAGCGTTTTGCCTTGGTGCCTAGAGCGAAGAAATTAAAATATTAAGAAATAATATTATATGCCTTCGAGCGGGGATCGAACCCATAACCGACGGGATACAGTCACACCCTCGTGTCCCTGCGCCTCGACGGCCTCTTAAATATTATACATATATGTACATATATCAGGTTTATATAACGTTCAGTAGGGTCGCTCTGTGAAGTGCAAATCTCATATAAGCTTAGCTATTGCTAACTTAGACATCCGCCTCTCCCAAGTATATGTCGACCCAACATAAACAAAATTATCGTACAATATTCGTCTTTATTGTTTTTTTAATCAGCCTTAATTCTAAGATAAACATAAAGTGCAGGGTTTCCGAATTATCCGAAATTTCCGTTATTGATGTTCAATAACGTAAATTTCGGAAAATTTGGAAAGCGAGCAATAAGCATGAAAGTGCATTATATATTTATAATTATGATTATTATTATTTATATAAATAGATATAATATAATTTACTATACTTTTAACCTCTATACTATTTCTCTATTTTATTTAGATGCATTCAACCCTCAGGAGATGTAAATGCAATCAGGGACGACTACGACTAGATCAAGCGGAAACCTGGCGTATTTCAAGTTTATTAGACAAATCTACATAGAAACATTTAGCCTTACGAAAGATTTGAATTTAACTAACTTAACTTATATTTCATTTTATGTAGTGTATATTATAATATTAACCGTAGTGAATGATGATAATAAGATTTTTTTTTTATTTCAAGTATAACCATAAAAAAATATATATGATTATATAACTAAAAAAAAACTTAAAATTTAATTTAACTTGCAACACCGGAAGCTTTATATAAAGAAAATATATATGCTAAAATATATATAAAATATGCAAATTCAAAATGTTACTTTGAAACATAGAATCAAATACACAAAAAAATTCTAAATCAACATCGAACGTCACGTTCCCCCCAGTTTACATAAGGTATTGAGCTAAGAAAAGTAATCTTCAAGGGAAGACATGCCCCTTATTGACAAAACGTGTCTTTTTCTTTGGAAAATATTAAAAATAATCTGTGTTGAGAAGATTTGCTTTCAAATTGTAAATAATATTTTTAATATGAGAAATGGGCCTCGGTGAGAGCCAACGGCCTAGATGGAACCTGTACGGTGTGGGGATCCCACTCGAGGAATGAGTATATATAGCAAGTTTAAACTCCATCGCACTCCCGCATGCGGATGCAGCGTAAGCATTTTATCTAACAATAGCTTATTTACAAATAGTTCAAATCAGTGTATCTCATATGCTACCATTAAGAGGCAAACTTGCTACTTGGGATTACAACGGTCTTTGGCATCGATCCCAAGGTAAACCATCAGTAAGCCCTCAGCCACTTGCTTCCTCTACATTTGAAAAAGATTTTCTATAATACTTTTATAATAAAACTAAAAAATACAAGTCCAATCGTTCAAAGAAGAGGCACTAACCAGACAGGTTGTGGTTTCTGATTTCCACGATAATCAAATTTAATATTGGATTCTCGCCTCATATAAAGGCAGGATTGAGCACGACCATTCTAAACAGTAATTTTGTGAAAATGGAGAAGTGTCTTAATACTCCATCTGCCTACCCTGCTACATGCGGGAAGCAGCGTGAAGCTGTATTTTTATTCTAAACAATAAGCATACATTCAAAATAATAACTCTAAATAAATATTATCTATTAACTATATGCTTATATGTAAGTATAGAGATATTGCAATACTGGTATTACATTACAAAGCTTTTGACATCTATTCCACAAAGGAAACCAATTACTATGTAAGCCCTCAGGCCAACTAGCATTACCTACTACAATTTCTTGGTATAATAGTATTTCTAATATACCTTTTTAATAATAAAACTAAGATAAAATAACAAGTTTAATCTTTCAAAGAATAGGATGTTAAAATAGTATGAGTATTTTTATTACTTATATTAAAATATTTATTCAATATCTGTCTATATATAGCAAATGTGAGACACAATACCAATGTTTAATAAAATTTATATTTTTTTATGAACTGATTATAATGTAGAACACATTGAACTACTTTGTTCATATATTTATTTCTGGCCTTTAATTAAAAAAAAATCAGCTTCACGCTGTAACCCGTACACAGCAGGGTAGGCAGAGGGAACCTAGTGTTAAGACACTCCGTTCCCCACTTTCTGCCGGATTCTGGAGGCATTGCGTGATGACTGGCAGAACTCAAAGCCGCACTTTGCCTCGACACCAGAGCGAAGAAATGGAAGTATAAATTTAAGTAAACATTTCATCTCCTCGAGTGAAGACACAACCAGTCGGTTTTAATTTAAAAAAATACTATATTAAAAAAATTCACATCAGTACAATTAACATAGATTGCACGGTAAGTATTTAGTACCTACGTAAGTTTATCATTACGACTAATATACAACATATATACTATTTATATACTTTTGAATTCTATACTTTATACTATACTTTTGAATTTAGAATCTGTCATTTGTATACGATTGTTCCTTGAGTTTTCCTGTTTTCGCGCCAATATAATATATTTTACAATATTATTGTAAAATATTTTGTGATATTAAAATGGAGTGGCGTGATCAAGAGAACCGAATTGCATGGAATTGCATTATATAAAGTAAGTGAAGCCAAATACTATTTTCAGAATCCTCGATACGCTTGATGTTAACCTAATGAAATCAAAATTAGGCATAATAAAACCTCCTGCATGTGAAAGAAAATAAATATCCCATTGTGACGCAGTGGATGAGCGTCTGACAGTATATTATATTATGAAGAATGTGGATTCAATCATCAAAGGAATAAATTGTTTAATTTCGCAACTCCGGTACAGCGTTAAGTTTCGCCAACACGCATTGTCTCGAATCGGGCCAAAACATTGGGTTCCCTTTGTCTACCCGGCAATACGTGTCTATAAACGACAAAGCTAAAAACACGAAAGCAAGCGCGAAATATAATTTAATAAAACATATTTTTCTATTAAGTGCTAAGCGAGATATTTAGAAATACCAGAAATAATATGGCAATACCGCAATAAAGTTAATTAATATCAATCAACATCAACGTGTCCCGTATCGCCGCAGTGGCGCCGCGCGGGTGCGAAGTAACCGCTGTGAAGTGGCGTATTCAATAACTGTTTATCTACCCTTAATGTGGTCCGCCTAGCACACCGTGTTGGAATATTAATCACTTTATTCCGCAAATAGCAAGAAGGCAGAGGGAACCTAATGTTACGATATTCCGTTTCCATTTTCCACTGAATTCTGGAGGCACTGCCTGCAGAGTGGCGAACAAAACCGCGCTTCACCTCGTTACCAGAGCGTGGTAATGAAAATTTAATATTTTCATATTTAACCTCCTCGAGTGGGAATCGTACGATCAAATCGAGAAAATATCTTCAAACTGTGTGCCGCATTTACAAGTCGTATTTACAAGCTTGTGCCCCTGCACCACCACTGACCTGCATATTATTATAGTTAAAGAGAACCCAGTTTTAAGATACTCCGTTCAGAATTACGAATATTGACAGCGCGGTGCAGTGTTGAGAGAAAGTGGTATGGTTGACTGAAAGTTACGTTCTCGTGCCCAGAAGAAAAATAAACAGAATACGTCAAAAATAGTCGTCTAACGACCCCAAATACGTTTTGCCACCTTATGCAATAAGATTCTGAAGTTTCATGGTGTCAAGATGATGATAAAGATGTAAATTGAGTTTCTTAAAATTTTGAAGTTAAAAAAAAAATTATTAATATTTTATTAATTATTAATTATTCCTAAAAATAAGTCCTCTTTTACGAAATGTGTGCTTAAATTATTATTAATTATATAACATAATACAAACTTATACGTGACAGTGTAAATAAAGCCCATAGTTAGTTAATCCAGAATTTAGGTCAACGAAATTGACATATTAGCATTGCTTTGATTGAATTAATTTAGTATTATTAACTACTACTATCTTATTTCAACAGGCTGTTAAATGTCTATAGTAGCCCTAAATGTAATAATCTATACATTAAGGGCTGATTAATATTGGGGAATAACCATTAAACTTTACCTAATTCATTTTATATCTATCCTCCTCCTTATCTTGCTTTAATTTTTAACAATTGTGTGGATTCCGGTATTTTTCCTGATTTAATGAAATATAGCAAAATAGTGCCGCTTTACAAAAGTGGTGACAGATCTGACCCCGGAAATTACAGACCGATCTCTATTTTACCGTCTTTAAGTAAAATATTTGAAAAAATAATATTTAACCAGCTTTCAATATTCTTAAATATTAACAATTGTTTCCATAGCGAGCAATATGGTTTCACCAAAGGCAAGTCTACTACAGATGCGGGTGCTGCACTCCTAAAGCACATTTATGACGCATGGGAGAAGTCACAGAATGCAATTGGAGTGTTTTGTGATTTATCCAAAGCCTTTGATTGTGTAGACCATGAAACTCTGTTGTTGAAACTTTATCATTATGGCATACAGGATACTGCCCTTGATCTTATTGCCTCATATCTAAACGAAAGAATCCAGAAAGTTAGTATTAATAATGTAAAATCATCTGGATCTCCTCTAAGGATGGGCGTTCCACAAGGATCTATTCAGGTCCCCTTTTATTTCTTCTTTATATTAACGATCTGCCTTTTTATGCAAAGAACCTATGTGATATTGTACTCTTCGCAGATGATACCTCTTTAATATTTAAAGTAGATAGAAATAAAACAAACTATGACGAAGTGAATAGTGCATTATCGCATATTCTTTATTGGTTTGATACGAATAATCTAATGTTAAATGCTAAAAAAAATAAATGTATTGAATTTGCTTTACCAAACGTTAAAAAACATGATCTTAGTCTAGAAATTAAAGGAGAAACCCTCAATGTGTCGGAATCAGCTACTTTCTTAGGTTTAACTATAGATTCCAAACTCCAGTGGAACACTCATCTGGAAGCACTTGCGGATAAACTCAGCTCTGCCGCGTTCGCAATAAAAAAAGGAAGACAACTGACGGACGTTGAAACTGCCCGACTAGTCTACTATAGCTATTTTCATAGTATTTTATGTTATGGAATGTTGCTATGGGGCAGTGCTTCCGATATAAATTCAATATTTATCCTTCAAAAAAGAGCCGTGAGATATATTTATACCCTAAGAGCTAGAGATTCTCTGCGAGATGTTTTTAAAGATGCAGGTATTATTACAGTTGCTTCACAATTTGTATATTATAATATTCTGTTTGTCCGGCAAAATGTACAGTGTCACAGTAAAAATAGTGATATACATACGATAGGAACCAGAAACAAAGATAAACTTGTTACGCCAAGTTTTCGCCTCCAAAAAGTTAAAAAATCTTTTATGGGTCTGAGTATACGTGTATATAATAAACTTCCGCAGTGTATTCTAAGTTTGCCACCACATGACTACCACAATTTAAAGTGACCTTGAAAAAAATAACAAGTAAAGCTTATTACACTGTTCAAGAATATTTAGAAGATAAACATGTATGGAATTAATGTCTATTGAATGTAATGCAGGATAGCTGCCGGATAATGTAATATAATAATACCATTGACTTTGAAAAGAGCAACTGTTGAGTTTCTTGCCGGCTCTTCTCAGCAGAACTGCCTTCCGAACTTACTTCCGAAGGTAGCTTTTTTTTTTGTCTATATTTTCATTTGACGATTCAAAAGTGCTTACAAAAGTTTATTTGAATAAAGAATATTTTGAATTTGAATTTGAATTTATAAAAACAGTAATTGCACACATCTGCACTTATATTAAAGTAAAGTTTTTCTTGAACGCACTTATATCAGAAAGCACTGGTTCGAAATCAAAAAATCTCTTGTGGTAGGGTCCATTTATGGAGGAAAACTATAGGCTACATTAGTTATTTCTATTTGACCACACGAACGAAGCCGCAGTAAAAACCAGTATAAAATAAAAGCAAGCAACTACATAGTAGACTAACAATTAAAATATCTATAAAATTTTATAACAAAAACTTTATACAGGCCTGCGCACTTACAGCTTCGCACAAGCCTGCAGTGCACTGTAAGTGCGCAGGTTATGGGTTCGATTCCCACGTGAGGAAATGAAATATTTAATATTTTCATTTCATCGCTCTGATATATAGGCTAAGCGCGACGTTGAGTTGCGCCACTCAACACGCAACGTCTCCAAGCTTCGGCGGCAAATGGCGAATGGAGTGTCTTAACACTAGGTTCTCTTCCTATCCTGCTGGTTGCTGGATCAACTTACTATCATTTAAAAAGACTTTTTCCTTGTAAAAATTAAAAAAATAAATTAAATTAAATAAAATAAATTTAATTAAAATTAAATTAAACTCTAACAATTTCTACACATTGCACAACTCAACATCTAAAGCCAGATATACTTAATTTAATATACTGTAGTTTAATATATAGATAGTAGCATGTTGCGGGGTGTCGGACCGTTTTGTTACTATATTTTTCAAGAACCAAGTGGCTGTATATTAGTGACTTTATAGCGCTCAAATATTTTCAGTCTGGTCGTGAAGGCGTGAAGTTAATATTAATGTTGTTTAAAATTTTCTCTCCTTTCTTACAATAAATGATGTATGTTATTTATACTTTTTTCAGTAAAATAAAAATATAAATATTGAAATTAGCTAGAACTAAATATATATAAGATGTGTATGCTAACATACTCAGTGAGTGAGATCAGTCGTGGCGCAAGGGCCCTAGTGTGCGCCTGTAAACGCGACAGATTATGGATTCGATTTCCACTCGAGGAAATGATATATGTCGCTATGATAACGAAGCGAAGTAAAGGAAACAGAGTGTCCAAACACTAGGTTCCCTGATTCCCTCTATCTACCCATATAGATAGGTCCGTTTTCATTAAGACGCTTACCAGCGCTTACCAGCTATATTTTATTACTTCGCGGTGTGATCCCAGCCTAGAATAGGATCATCCTGGTACTGGTGGTGTCGTAAGAGGCGACTAAAGTACGTGTGGTAGAGTCACGTCGCCAGCAATGGCAACACGCATGGGCAGACGCGACCGGATCATTACCACCCCCGGCATTTAAAACCGGCATGAAGTAGTGGTTTTATGCCACTGCGTTTCGCATCAGGTAATGCCGGGCCCCGGCGCCCAACCCATCTTAAAGGCCGGCAACGCACCTGTAGCTCCTCTGGGGTTGCACGTGGCCGTGGGTGGCGGTAATCACTTACCATCAGGTGACCCGCACGCTCGTTTGCCGTGTCTTTTCCATAAAAAAAAAAAAAAAATCTGTCACATTGTATTTCGCCACGTATAAACAAGCACTATATTCTACACCTACATATGTGTAGAAGGGAACGAAACAGAACGGAACGGAGTGTCTTAATACAAGGTTCCCAAGTTCCCTTTGCCTAGAATATATAATAAATATATATTTTTTTATCTAATAGAGTTTTGGTGTGTACAGTAATTCTGATGAATTGAGACAAATTGCATACCCGTAGCTGTGTGGCAAGATATAAAGAAAAACGACTACTTTTGGTCTTCGCCTACAAAGTGGTTGGGAATAATAAAACACATAATTCATGTTATACACCGGATAGGGGCTCTAAGTACAAGTGACGACGCAAAAAGTGGTGCTAAAGGCACTATATTATGTGCATCTTATCTTTTATATCTTTTGTAAAATATTTTTACGTCTAACCAAAGATGTTAAGGTATTAAATCGAAATAATAATAAAAATAATAATTTTATTATATACTGAGTAAACTGGATGTACTTTGCTTAATAAAAATTAAAAAATAATAAAAGCTTGCCTACAAAGTATGTTTTTTTATAGATATCCTATCTTATTTTAACAGGATAAATATATATAAAATATATCATACATATGTATATATTATTAAAATATAGTTTTCATATGAAAATGGCGTTATGCAAATTAAAATTTTACCCTGTGAATTTTAAGTTTTACTTGAAAAAAGTATTTTTTTTTTTATAAAAAAAAAGAATTATATATATTATAACTATATATATATATATATATATATATATATATATATATTTGTTTTATTTAGAAGAACAAAGTAAGGTATACATTACATACAGTATAGGTATACATTATAATAAAATAATTGTCGATAATTTCTTAAAAAAATGTTAAAAATTCTTTTCACTTGCTTAAAATAAAATCAAAGGTAAACAAAATAGTTTGTAATCACTTAGATCACCAAGAAATAATGATAGTAAATGAAAACTTTGGCTTAAGCCCAGATTAACCTAATTGTTGATACTTACGAAGGAATTAGGTCGCAACTGGAGAACTATTAAGTGAGCGAACGTCAATAACTATTTTACCTATGTATTTCTTAAATACGGCTTTGGTGCCAATAGACTTTGAATAACATCGTGTCATAATTACACATACATTTTAATTTTTAATGTCAAAAAAGAAATCAATTAACTTATCTTCAAGCAACTTCAATACGCAAAATTAATACAAGAGTTCATTATTATATATTTTCTTTGTTCATTTTGCGATAAACATTCTTACTGAGAATTTCTGAAAATCTGTGTATGTAACTTGATAATTTTACAATCTACTATAAGATACGGTCAGATGTGGGTCCTTCAGATTAATATTATATTACAACATAATTATAATATAAAATTATACACCTTCAATAATACAGCGCTAAGCTTAGCTTTGTTTTTACCAAACAAAAGAATAAAGGCGAAACGATACCGTCTATTAGCCACAGTCCCGCATTATATACAAATATCTTCGTTGTCTTTAAAAACTCCGACTTATTAAAGAATATATTTTTTCAGCTTCACGTTGTATCACGCACAACAAGGTTGGCAGAGAGATCCTAGCTCTCCATTTGCACTAACACTCCATTTCGCACTTTCCAACATTTTTTTGAGGTATTGCGTATTGAGTGGCGGAATAAAACGCCACTCTTTGTCTTTTTACCAGATCGAAGAAGTTATAATATTAATAAATAATAAAAAAGTCCCCCGATGGAATCCAATAATATTAAAAGTAAGTATAAGGAAAATATCAATATCACACATATTTTACAATAGCGATGACTGAATTAAATAAGTCTTAGGGGAACCTACTACCATTTTGTTTTTGATTTTGCTATTCTCATAACTCAAGGGTAGATAGCCAAAATTTTGTCTGTTATCTATTTAGAAAGTTGGTTGTTGGGCATCCTTAATTCAATACTAAAAATCATCTATATATATCATTAACTTATAAAAAAATTGACCGATTCAGAAATTTAACCACAATTATTGCCTTAATTCACATTAAGTAAGTCTGGATTAAGATCTGTAGTGTTAGTAACATAACTATTAAAACACTAAACCAAATATTTCACATGTATGAATGAATGTTTGCACATTATTTTTTTGTCACCTTACGCTGTATTCCGCAGACAGCGGTGTAGGCAGAGGGAACCCAGTGTTATGATACTCCGTTCCGCTTTTTGCACCGAATTCTGATGGCATTGCGTGTTGGGGAGTGGAACTCAACGCCGCGCTTTGCCTCGACACCAAAGCGAAGAAATTAAAATATAAATTTAAATAAATATTTAATTTCCGAGAGTGGGGATCGAATGTGTATGTTTAAAAATGTGCGTTGTTCCACAACTAATCGGGTTTACATTCACACATTTGTGCTCCTGCACCACGACTGGCCACATGAATTTTCTATTCTTTCTTCATTCTTTTTTCTTGTTTTCTTTTAATTATCGAAAACATCTGTATTTGTAATGATAGCCCCAACTGAAATATAGGGGTGGCGTAATAGCATTTAAAACGTGACGTCTTTAGGTTACCGCTTCCAAAATTAAGTGAAATTTGTGCAACATGGCGATATAATATATTTTCATTTCAGAGTGAATTATGCTAAACACAAAGATAATGGAGTCATTACGAAATACTTATTTTTAACATGAAAATAATATGTACATTTTTTTATGAAATTACGTAAAACAATGCTTCTATAATGTCTTGTAATAAACACAGAAGCTTCGGTGGATGAGTTCGATCCGCACTTAAACGATTTTTTAAAGAAATTACATAAGAAAGTTAAAATTTGCTCAGCGCTGAGTTGAATACTGAATTAAAAGTAGCTCTAGGGAATAAAGATGTTTCTACAACAAAACAATCATTTGCTTAAACTAGTTTTCTATTTTTAAAACAGTCAGTTCTAAAGCTTGCATTCGGAATCTAAGACACTTAATCTAGCCTATTTCAAGAAGCTAAATCGTCGTCGCTACGTTAACACATCATTCAAAAAAATTCAACATTTTGTTTTGTTTCCATATTTATTCGTTTTATTTATAAAGTTATAAATACGTACTTTATAAGAAAATGTATTTAATAAATAATGGCTGACATCTACGCAAAAATTAACTTCAAAGCCTTAAGTATATACATATTAGATAATCTATAAGACTGTGTAGAAGGTAATATGATACAATTTATCATTGACATAATTATGGTTTTGATCGAATACGGCAAGGAGCGCTCGTAGCAAATTTTCTATCCTACGGGCTTCTCGATAATTTATGTAAATGGATCATGATGCCCATGATGATGATTGAACGGATAGCCACTGCATCTCAATGCAGTTCTCTCGCAGCATCAAGGTCGTTGTCGACAAGTTTTGCTCGAAATATATGCACGTGAACGCTGGCACCCCTCAAGGTTGCGTACTGTCCCCTGCGCTGTTTCTTCTGCATATAAATGACAAGTTAGAGGATTCTAGCGTGCATTGCTATGATAATAATACAGTGGAGGATGCTTACTGCAGGCGTACAAGTCTTTCTCGAGAAAACGTTGACCAATCCCGACATAAGACTGTCTTGTGTTAAGGCATCCCTCAGAAATCAAAAGAAAATATTTTAATTTAATTATTTTTACCTATTAAATAAATAAAAATAACAGTAACTTATAAAACAAAAAATAAAATGATGAATTTTGAACATTGAATTATGATTGTGAAAAGAAAAATATGCCAGTCGTGGCACAGTGGTGCAAGCGTGGGACAAATGCTTGTAGCTATAGGTTGTAGCTTCGATTCGCACTAATTTTATTTCTTCGGTCTCGTGTCGAGGGAAAAAATGGATGTCTTAACACTAGGCTCCCTTTGCCAACCCTGCCGTGTGTGAGATACAGCCTAAAAGCCTAAAAAAAGTATACAAATACAAACACCAATAACCTAAAAAATAACTATTAGCGAAAGCACAGTAGGAAGCCCACGTTCCCTTTTCAAATAACCAACAAGCATTTCTGAGTTGGGAGAGACTCTTAAACGCCAATATGCCAGCACAAGGAGCCTTTTATTCGCGTCTTCTCCACCGCACTATTAAGTAGGCTGGATCGTTTTCCTTTGTCCCGTTCAACCATTGTGTATTAACCTTCTTTACTCCTTTTTATCCTCATTATATTAATATTACAACACATTTTTATTTTTTTTACTATTTTTTTCAGCTTCACGCTATATCCCATATAGCACGGTAGGCATAAGGAATTTAATGTTAAGTCACTACGTACATACTGCTGAATTTTCGAGACATTACGTATTGAGTGACGTACTTCAAAGCAGCACTTTGCCTTGTTACCAGAGCAATGAAATTAAAATATTATTAAATAACAATAATTCATTTCCCCGATAGGGAGTCAAATCCACAACAGTCGCGTTTACAGTCAGCTTGTGCAACTGCGCCACAGCGGCCTGGAACTGTTATTAATTTGCTTTAAATAAACTATTTTCAGGCAGCATGTGGTTAATTTTATAAAAATTCTCCTGTTGCAAATTCTGGTTGGAGCGGCTGTAATTTAATCTTGAAGCATCTAGTCTATCTACCCGCTGTCCAAGCCATAATAGAAAGGGTGAGTTCTTTATTATTTTTACATTTTTCTGGAGTCAGCTTGCTTATCTCGACGGCGATTACTTGCCGTACTACTGAGTAATTCTAATAAGATTTTAAGGCCTAAGATCTCTTTCATGAATCTTCTGGTATCTTTTTCTTAATGAAACTTATTTTTAAGAATTATACATGGTAGTGCAATACGCCAGGATTATTTAGAAAAATTGTTCACTTCTTAATTTTTTTATATGAATCCAATATTATTTGAAAGGAAAACGCATAACGAATAGCAAAAAGAATGGTTGCCACCTCTTAGTCTGTCGCAACTCCAGGGTTACCTAATTAAAACAGGTCAGTTATTGCTGATAATTTGCACTCACGTGTTTTTAAAACTCAATGCAGGCAGCAGGGGCAATCAAGGTGTGATTGTAAAATCGGTTGTGGGTTCGACCCCCATTCGAGCCATTTTAATTAAAGGTGATTCTGTAAAGGCGGAAGCAATTTTCTAGACACAGAACTCAACGCCGCGCTTTGCCTTGACGCCAGAGCAAAGAAAAATTTAAATAAATAATTCATTTTAGAGAAGAAAAAAAGTGATATTCTAATTTATTATAATAGCGTTGCCTAAACTAAATACGAGGAGCTCTATTATATTCTTAACAAATTGGATATACCTTTTCAAAATAAATAAACACAAATAAAAATGTCAACTCAATTTGCAAGAAGTATATTTCCTTTCACAAATCTCATTCGTATTAATTTGAAGTTCATATCGAAATAGTCGGAGATAAGGAAATAGGAAATATAAATAAATATCTATCACCAGTAATTTCATCTCCAACGAGGGGTAGTCGAATGAATAGAGAAAACGAATAGGGTATCCCCCTAATGCACACCGCACTGATACACAATTTCATTATATCGTCTTGTTCTTCCTAATGTGAAAAATATCCTGGCTTCTTTTCTTTAGTCAATCTAATTTTATTAAAACTAAAAAAAAAATAAAAAATTACTTCACGCTGTGTCTCGCATATAACAGGATAGGCAGAGGGAACGTAGTGTTAAGACACTCTGTTCCCCATTTTTTGCTGAATTTTTCAAGGCATTGCGTGCTTAGTGTTAAATGATTAACTCCTTATCTACCGCCTACAAGGCACACCGAAGTTTCCTCGGGTTCAAATCTGCCAATTAATGCTATAACAATAAAGGTTTTCGTTTCGTTTCGTTCAATCGTTCGTAACTTCTTTTATTCTTTATAATCTCGTCTTTTTTATTTATAATCTCGTGATAAATCTACACCGTACTTTATCTAATTATAACGGAAAAGTAAATAGTTTAGTTGTAATTCATATGAGAATCTAACTAACGGCCACATTAAGCATTAATAAATAGAATTATTCGAGTTGATTTTACTTGATTTACTTGTTTTAGTATAAGAAGATGTATATATGTATGTATCAAATCGTTTCTTTCATAAAAATTGCATGAGGCCAGTCGTGGCGCAGCAGAGGCAAAAGCGTGCAAATGTAAAGGGCGACAGCTTGTGAATTCGATTCCCACGCGACTGCAATGGCGATGTCTTAACTAGTGTTATTTTTGTGTTAAATTTGGCAACCTAGTGGTTGCCAAATTTCCTATGCCTGAACTGCTATATGCGAGAAACAGTGTGAAGCTAAAACAAACAGTAAGCTGGTACATTAAGTACTAACACATCAATTAAGATAACCTAGACGTTTTTATTATTTTTCTTTTTTATAAAATCAATTTAAACTTTTAAAACTTTGATAAAAATTATGGAAGACTACATTTTATCGTTTGACATGAAAGCTACAAGGCTTGCGGGTTGAAATGACACCATAAACCGCAAGTCCATCGTTATTAAGGTATTTTGTCCATTGAAATATGGAGTATTTAGCACTAAACCCTTAACTTGTTTTAACTTACAATATATACCTATTGGCTCCATTAAAAAAAACTACGTAATGTTAAGTACTTACTTAAATCAAAATAAATAAATCAGCTCCACGCTGTATCCCGCACACACCAGGGTAGGCAGAGGGAGCCTAGTGTTAAGACTTTCTGTTCTCCACTTACCGCCGCTAGAGGCATTGCGTTTTGAGTGGTGGAACTCAGCGCTGCGCTTTGCTTCGACATAATCATCAACAAATGTAAATAAAAATTTCACTTCCTCGAGTGGGGATTGAACCCACAACCAGTCGATTTATCAGTCACACCTTGTGCCTCTGCGCCACAACTGGCCTCATTTTATTGATTCATCTATTTTATTCCTTAAGCCTTACTTACATAATATAGTAGATGAATCAATAAAATAATACAATTATATTTATCAAGAAAACGACTAAATATTTAGTTTTCTTGATATACATACCTACTAATAGGAACTTGACTATATTACACATCAGTCATCAAAAAAGGCTTCTAATGAATTGTTTTACCATGATGGTATTGGTGTTCATCCAAAATAGCGATACCCGATTTTTTTTGCCTCTAACCCTTACCGTAAGGAAGTTATGGGGGTAACAATCCTTAGCGTTAGAGTTTGTTTTCTCAGTATCATTAAAGATACATTTATGAACTTTTATCTGAATCGGCTATCCATAAGCTTTATTACATTCGAAATATTCGATACATTCTAAAGGTTAAAAATATTTAATTTATTTTTTGTATGTACAGAATGCCGGTTACATTCTCTTTATTATACTTTACTAGCTACACCAGTGAAGGACCACCCTTGAAATATTTGCGGAAAATCCACAAGTTTTAGCGCTGGCACTTTATAACGGTCATATAATTTTATCTTTTTGGTTCGAGCTTGGCTTTTTAAGCGATAGTTTTATTTACGGCATTTTTATCTATTTAGTTTACAGTTTCTGCTATCATTAAAAAACTAGGTTATGTTCTAATTTAAGTTTAGAAAATAATAAAAGTATAGTATATATATATCAACCTTAATAAAAAAGTTTCCGTAACGAAGAAGGTAGACTCAGATAAGACTACTAATTTACATAAATAGAAATCCCTCTCTAAAACGATAATTCAATCACGCCTTGGTTCAAAGCTGTGAATGTCAATGAACATTGCCGTTATAATACTGTCTAAGGAAAATTACTTAATACAGGCTTTATTACTATGTAATTTAATTTATTTATCGTACAATAAAAAACTAGGGCAAATTATAAAAGAAATAACCTTCTAGTAAACTAAAATTTCAGTTTTGAGCTTAAATTCTTTAGTAAGATATAAAAACAGTATATATGCATTTTATTACAGTCTAAAAACACTTTAAAAACCGATGAAACTGTAAAAAGGCATTTTTTTTTTAATTTAAGCGAAGCTGGATTTCTTCAGGCACGTCTTGGATTCCAATTGAGTACATATACTAATTAAGCTGAACGTTCTTATCATGCCACGTTGAAATTCTTATAAGGTTATTAAAATTATATATACAATTGAAATAGTGTTGTAGGTAAAAATATACACAAAATGAGAAATTTTACATTTTACAATCAGAAAACAACATAAAATTTTAACATGCAAAACGTTTATTATTGCAGAAATATTATCGCACGCATCGCATTTTAGACTCTCAAATCGTCCATATTTCCCCCTAGTGTATTCCAGTTATTTCGAATAAAATTATACATTTTTAAACAGCAACCGCAACACAGGCTCGTTGCTAATTTGCATACTTCCATGGAATCATGTAAAATTTTGACATGTACTTGCCAAAACAAGGTTTTCCTGCTAAAAATGTGACAGGTTCAAAATTCACCGTTTTTTTTGTGTACTTGTTGTCCGTGGTTAATATTTTTAATGTTTTCCAGAATAGTTGAATATTGTTTTTTAGAATATTTTTTTATTTCATTTCAATAAAATAGTACTTAGCTTAAAAAAATTAACATTGTTGAGCTGTGGTATAACATACATTATATTACAGCCCACCCATTTATTTAAGTTATATTTATTGACCGATTGACGTTATGGCGACGAATTATTGGTTGTATGACTCTTTGTAGGCTTTATTTGAGTCGATATCTTATATAAAGAATAGATATCACATACAGGCACTTCCTTTATTTGGATATAGATAGGTATTAATCTGCCATTTAAGATGTCAAACATTAAATGAAATATATATTAAAAAAACAAAATGTCCGTGACTGTGAAATCCAGCAAAACGATGCATAAATGTTCGTGTCTTTTGATTGCGTTGACTTAGAAGCATGCAAGTAGCCGTAAACTTAAATATTTTTTATATGATTTATATGAATTTCTTTCTTTTATTTCGTGGAGTTATTCTCCACGCGATCTCGAGATAAATGGTCTTGACAGACGAACAACAAAGTGATCCCAATATAATAATAAGGGTTCTGTTTTTACCTTTTGAGGTATGGAACCCTAAAAATATCACAAAGTATTACTAGAATAAACTATCACATATCATACACACCACGAAGAACCGAAAGAGCAGCGTCACGCCACAGCCCTGTCACGGCAATATCACGAGTTCCATAAAACAGAACATAAAGTAGTAAGCAAACTTTCTACTTAAACTTATGAATTTGCTTAGGGACGCGCCATGGGCCCCATGACTTGGCACTCGAGTCACGTTTGTCATTTCGTACGGAACTGTAGGCGGAATTTTCACACTACAAATTTCCATCGTGGAAATAGGAAATTTTTCATCAAGATTTGTCACGCAAAGATGTGCCTACAGATTGGATGAATCGTTTGCGTACTCGAGAATGAATCATTTCTCTTATTGATTCTAATTAGGTAAAAAAAGTTTCTCGATGTTAGAATAATATATTAGAAGACTCATTATTAAATAACTAAACGTTATTAATATAAAACTGATATAAATATCATAATTAATAATAAGCATGAGGCCAGTCGTGGAGCAAGAGTACAGACGTGCGAGTGTAAACACGAAAGGTTGTGGGTTCGATTCCCTATTGAGAAAATGAAATATTTAATATTTTCATTTCTTCACTCTGGTGTCGAAGCAAAGTGCGGTGTTGAGTTCCGCCTTAACACAATGCAATGAAAGGAATTCGAGGAAAAATTGGCAACGAAAGTGTCTTAAAGGGAACGGACTGACTTAACACTAGGTCCCCAGGTTCCCTATGTGCGGGATACAGAGTGAAGCTGAAAAAAAGCTCATCATATCAATAAATCGTTTAATCTATGATATAAATTGTTAAACAAATTTAATATTAACATCAAAACTGTAATAAATACGAGAACAAAGGTGGCCAAAACAATGGTAACTTGTCTAAATAGCTTTAGAGATGAACCAATCACCGTACGATACTGTAGATTTGCAGTTTCAATGCAGACCTAATCGGCAGCACGAAGGTGATACAGATACAAATACTATCAATATACTCAGAGGAGCGAGCCAGTACTGACACCGAGTGTGTGGCAAATAAACCGAGGTTGTATTGTGGAGCAAGCAATGAACAGCGCAGCTTGCAGTTTATATCTATCTTTTAGATTTTTCTTATAAGCTACTATGAGTCTACATTTTATTTTTCCATATAGTATTTTTTTTTTTAGCTTTACATTGTATTCCCCTTTGTAGAAAGATAGGCAGAGGGGGCTAGTATTAAGACAGTTCGCTCCCCACATTAAATATTCAATTTCCTCGAGTGGGAATTGAACTTACAACTTATCGCATCTACATGACGACAATTTATATAACGTAAATGTCATTGAATCTAAATTCCTAAAAATGTAATCATAAAATGAACCTTGATACCTTGAGGCCATCTAGGCGCAGCAGTGTAGTGTTTGACTATAAACACAACGATTTCGGGCTCGAATTTCACTCTGCTTACTGCTTTGGTAACAAGACAAAGCGCAGCGTTGAGTTCCGAAATTGGACGTAAGAATTCTGAACGCATTGATTTAGCTCTAGGTGTCGTTTGCCTACCCTACTATACACGAGAAACAACATGAAACCAAACAAATGCTCTACAGGTTATCTTATTTCGATTTGAATTTAGTGCTTTCTGTGATAATAAACAGATGGTAGCCAGTTACGTTGGCTGCTATTGGAGGGTTTAGAAAATATGATTTTTAAATCTTAAACTTATATTAATAAAAGGTTAAAATTAAAATACACCAATTAATTCTAAAACTAAACTATATCTAAGATTACTGCCTTCAATGTTGGAAAAACTTAAATTAATCTAACTTAACCTACGACTTAATTACTCCACGATGGAATAATAAGTGTGGGAACAGAAGAAATTCCTTTCCCACCGGCGCTGTTCACCCGATCTCTTCGTTGTCAGCATTTTGTGGCGCTCGGCCGCCTATCAGACGGACATGTTATAATATTAAATAAGTTATCCGCCTGTGACACCCAGCGCTATATAACAAGCCTATAAATAGTCGAATAACTAAAGTATTCAAAAATACTATCATAACCATTCGAAAATAGAATAACTAATAAGAAAGAGTATACAGTGCGTTATATTTGTTTTATTTTGATACTATTGAATAATTTTAGATAATAGCTATATATTACAATTTTAATAATTCATTTTTCTTTTTAGCTTCACACGATACTCTGCATGTAGCAGAGTAGACAGAGGGAGCCTAGTATTAAGCGCTTTATCCCGATATCTGACCGAAGAAATGAAAATATTAAATATTCTATTTCCACAAGTGGGAATCAAACCGACAACCTGTCGCGTTTCCACAACAGTCACTCGCTTCTGCCCTTACGCCAAGACATTTCTACAACTATTCTACATTCTTACATACTACAAACTTACATTCCATTGACTTTTTAAAAGTATGACGCATTTTAAATCGTCGTTTTAATAATCTTTCTATGGTAAGGGATTTGAAGCAGCACACTTTCATTTCTTTCACAACAGCACGTAACAAGTTCGGTGCAAATAAGCTGTTTTTGCTGCTTTACTATCAAGTTGGGATTTACGAGATTCTCTTTTACTGAGCGAAGTTTATATACTACCACATATATTGCCTGTATTTATTTTAGAACGTTTGATCATTTCGCCCGTCATTTTTCAAAGGAGAAAAAAATAGGTATTTATAATATTATTTTATACAATATATGAATATAATATAAATATATGAATATAAGTAACTCAACGCACATACCGGCCGTGTGATCCCGGCCTAGAATAGGATCATCCTGGTACTGGTGGTGTCGTAAGAGGCGACTAAAGTACGTGTGGTAAAGTAAGTAAGGCCGGCAACGCACCTGTAACTCCTCTGGTGTTGCATGGGGTCGTGGGCGGCGGTAGTCACTTACCATCAGGTGACCCGAACGCTCGTTTGCCGTGTCTCTTCCATAAAAAAAAAAAAGAAAAAAAACGCACAACCGTGTTTTAACGTAACCATAGTGGGGAAATAATAATATTAAATAATTCATTCCCCAGATAGGGAATCGAAGCAATCATCGCGTTTACAATCGCACGTTTTTGCCCCTGCGTCACGGCAACTTCTGCGCGTTGCGTTTTTTATTTTTTTATTATTTTAATTTAAAAAATTAAATTTAAAAAATTCTACAGATTAGAAGGGCTCATATTTAAATGTTATGTTATACACATTTTCAATAATATAAGAAGTCGAAAATACATTTTTTATCTTGTGCTCTCGTAACTGAAAAAAAAAGTCAGCTTCACGATACACAGCACATAGGCAGAGGGAATCTAGTGTAAAGACAATTTGGCATTGCGTGTTGAGTGACGGAACTTAGCGCGTTTTGTCTCAACACTTATAAGAAATAAATATATTAAATACTTAATTTCCCCGAGTGGGAATTGAAGACTCAACCAGTCGCATTTTTAGTCACAAATCTTCTTCTTTTCTTCTTCATTTTTAATCACTAAAAAAATTAAAATATTAAAAATGAATTTTAATATAATATTTGTTAGTTTATTCGCTTTGCCACACGTAAATAAAGCTACAGTTGATGAAGCAGACAGTTCCACTGTAGAACTATGCGTTTGACACCGACAGTGGAATGCACTGGACAGGCCTCTCTGCCTTTACAGTTAGCATATTTGGTTTTGTAAATAAAAACCGAAACTTCACAAAATTTTCCATACGACTTCATACAAACATTGACGTTAAAATTTGTGTTTGAGTTTCAATTTTCCTTTCTTTTTTGTTGAATAATATTTATGTTACTAATATACTGTTAACAAAGATACATCATACTCACCAAGGAAAACCTGGATAGAAAAAAACCAAAACCTAGTGACATGGCACTCTGTTCTCTACTTTCGATGCATTGCGTGCTTTTTTACCAGTAATCGAAAATAATTCATTCCCCCGAGTGGGGAACGAACCCAGAAACATCGCGCTTGCAGTAGGACGCGTCCCTATTGCTCCTAGTTACCCTTGTTATAATTTAAATGATATTACTGGCTGTAATTATTGATGAATTTAAATAATTAAAACATTTTATTAATTACAAAAGCAACTAAGTGAGCTGCAAAATGATTAATGGACTTTCAATGACGCTTATTGGAAAATGTGAATTGTATGAGATTGAAGTGATAGAAGCTTCTTGACATTTCATTTCCCCGAGTGGAAATCGAACCCATAACCTTTACGTAACACACCTATACCCCTGCGCCACAACTGACTACCTAAAAATAACTACGAAATCTACGAGAAACAAATATATCGTCACCTACACTTAAGAGCCTAAATTCTCCTATTTCTAGAAAATCGATATTAATATATCGAATTTGTAGAAATAGAAACACCTCAATATAGGCGGGCCTTAGTTAATACTAAGGCCCGTCTATATTGCAGTGCTTGGGGAATCAAGCGAGGTGTGATCAAGCATACAAGACTCGTCGCCAGTAATATAGGCCAGGTGATGGTCTCCCGCCCGCACTGTCAATTTGTTTACCAAAGCATTGCTAATTCCTGGCTAGCGTGTCAAAGGCATGTGTCGGACAAACTATAATTTATAGACGTTCGGATTGCTTTGGATAAGTTTGTTTGATAAGTTCACATAGCTACGTACATATAAACATAGAATGCCGTTAAGTAATATTAATATACTAACTACTCTTAAAATCTTGAGATGATGATGATGATAAATAAATAAACAATAAATAAATCAGTTTCATGCCGCACGCAACGGGGTAGGCAGCGGGAACCTATTGTTATAACACAAGGTTCCTCACTTTCCGTCGAATTTAGAAGGCATTGCGTGTTGAGGGGCGGAACTCAACGCCGCGCTTTGCCTCGACACCAGAACGAAGTAATGGAAATATACATTTAAATAAATATATCATCTCCCCGAGTCGGGATCGAACCCACAGTCCAGTCGATTTTACAGTCATGCTTTGTGCCCCTGCACTACGACTGGCCTCAACCTCGGCCCCTGCCTTGAGATACGTGAAATTTAAAAAAAAATATGCATTTTTCTTAATTTTTCGCCTAACTGTAGCAATACGGAGAGAACCCAGCGTCAAGACACTCTGCTCTCCGTTAACCAGCACAATTCGAGTGGGAATACATAATTATGTTGTGAGTAAAAAAATAATAGAAAAAAATGAAGATAGATACGTCAAGTAGTTCACTGGCAAAGCCACTCTTACCGAACCCCATTCGACCATAACCTAAAACTTTGCAATCACATCAATTCACCTGGATCACGATGTTACACGTAATTATATAAGTTTGGATATAGTATAATTATTGCGTCAAGTTTCCGTGAGCTTAGCTCACAAAAGTGATATTTCAACGATACGACCCCCAGGAGAGCTCTCCAGGGAGATGCTCGTAATCCCGTGACCGAATCGCAGTCATTCCACGGCCACCCGTATATCACTGGCTCAGTGGGCTCCCAAAAATATAATAAATGGCAGATTACTTTAGTTTACTGCAACTTCAATTTCACACTGACTTGTAGTAAACTAAAATATTTTTGCCTCTAAAGTCTAAAATATTTTTATACTCCATTATCATTATATACTATTTCTTATTTTGAAATTCTTTCTAAAAATATGGTCTACCGTTCGAGCCACTTTTTTCGCTCTTTAATCTAAAAATAGTATATAAAAAACCGATGGTATTGTAGGATAACGTTGGAGCCTAATTATTTAGGAAAATAATTATATATCGATTAAAAGTTGACGATAACTTTAAATTTCACTATAATATATGGAAAATATACTTATATAAATAAATATAAAGGCATGTCAAAGGCATAGTTAACATAATATTTTTACATAACAAAATGTACGAAAATATGAACAATTAATGTAGGTATGTCCAGATTTTCAAATGCGAAATGCAATGTGAAGAGGATTTCAAAAATTCATTTGACACGGAGTGTCATAAAAATATGATTAAAAAAGTTATTGCGCTCTTCATATCTGGGGACGGAGTTTAAATAAAACTATATGAGGCCGATATCTCTTGCATATTTCACAGAACACGCCATTTAAATTCAGTGCAGGCGGAAACCGAGACAGAAACAAACAGAAAAATATACATATACATTACTCGGGTTTTCATACGAAAATCAAGAAAGAAAATTTACTGGTGAACCAATTGAGCTTTTATTTATCTTTATGTTGAGTCCAAAGTCTATTGTAGCGTATATCGTTTGTAGCATTCCCAAATCCTTTTCGCATGAGAGGATGTAAAGGGACGTCGCTGTACCGACTGCGGTTTACCGCCGACAAACTAGCATGTATTTAGAATTCAGTTGAGCCTACAAGTGTAGTCAAAAATGTACACTTTAGTGCCCGCAGCTGAAACCGTTTGAATATAATAAAAACGCTCGAATTCTTAATATTCTTTAGAGAAATTGTGTTATTGGTTTTATTGGGTTTTACAATATCCTTGTTTTTATAGAAGAAATATAGTTTATATAGAAGAAATAGACTTTATAAGATTATAAAATATACTAAACTCACATGTTATAAAAATAAATTAACTTATTTCTGGATAAACATTACTACACATTTTCTGCCGTATTCTGGAAACATTGCGTGTTGGGTGGCGGAACCCAGCGCCGCGATTTGCATCGTTACTTGGGCGAGGATATGAAAATATGAAATATTTCATTCCTTGAGTGCGGATCGAGATCACCACCGGTCACATTTACAGTCGACCTGCCTAAATTAAGAATAATTTCTTAAATTAATTTAAAGTAAACCAGTTTCACGCTGTATCCCGCACACAACAGGGTAGGCAGAGGTAACATTATGTTAAAGCACTGTGTTTCCGCCGAATTTTTCGAGGCCATTAAGGCCTCGAAAAAGCGAAGAAATGAAAATATTACTACAGATTAATTCACTTCCTCGAGTGGGGATCGAACCCACAACCTGTCGGGTTTACAGTCGCACTCTTGTGCCTCTGTGCCACAACTGGCCTCAATTAAATTTATTATTTAAATTATTAATAAAAATAATAAATTGAATTCATGCAAAATTTCGTCTCTACATTAAATAATTCTGTCTCTACAAATTAGTAAGTAACGATCAAATCATCAAATACTGCTACAATAGATATGCCCAAGGGGACGCAATTATGTAGATGCAGTTTTAACATCACAAAGCACTATAGTTCGTCATTTTCCAGCAATCGAAACTTAATATTTGCGTTTGTTAACCTATGTACCTACTATGGTCTACGGCCAATGCAATATGCATCGCGGGTATTCATCATCATGTAAAATCAGTTAGACCGTAAAGCGGTTTGGATTTAGAAATGATATGTCAATTAGTTCTATGGAGATTATTAAATAGCCTATTGTGAAACGCACGATGTGAATATTGTATCGGTCGTAATAATATTATCGTGTAATTTTGATTATAAATATTTAATGTTTCTTTTTTCAGTTTCACGCTCTATCCCGCGTGTAACATGATGAGGAGTCTCGTGTTATGATACTCCGCTACCCACTTTCCGCCATAATCTGGAGGCATAGCGTGTTGAGTGTCGGAACTCTACGTTCGCTGTGCTTCGATATAAGAGCGATGAAATTAAAATATTAAATATTTCATTTTCTCGAGTGGGAATCGAACTCACAAACTGTTGCGTTTACAGCCCCACGCTTTTGCTTCTGCACTACGACTGGCCCCAAACTTAATTTTATTTAAATTATACTGTCAATGTCATTCATATTAGGAATTAAAAATAAAAAATATTTCATATTAGCCGTTGTGTTTTATTTTAGGTAACACCCCATAATCATTCAATTAAATTTTTATTCATATTATTACTATTGTAAAAATAAAAATATTATAATATATACTTTTTACCACACAAAAGAAGAAATCTTCCAAAGTCATATATTATCTACGTCCATCTGTTATAAAATTTTTGAAGAATAAAGTTTCAAGTGGGCGCTAGTGGCTTTGGAATTCAAAAATAAAATGGCGAAAACTAGTTTCGTAGGGAGATCCCCTCACAAATCTCTCGCCGGAAGTGAGCGTCCGAGCCGTATTTTAACTAGACCAGCTACATTGTTTCTCGGTTAAATTTACTTCACGAGGGCCGTCGTAAATCTTTCACTTATCCAAATAGTTGTTGTGCACAAATTTCTGTTTGATGCACTTTTTGGAGTACTATGTAAACACCTATTTTATTATTATATTTGTGCTTAGAGGACAGTCGTGGCTCAGGGATACAGAGGTAGAGGGATGGGTTCGATTGCCATTTGAAGAAATGAAATATTTAATGTTTTAATATCCTCACTTTGGTAATGAGGCAAAGCCCAGCGTTGAGTTCTGCCTTATAAATTCGGCCGGAAAGTACGGAACGGAAATGTCTTAATGGGAGACGCAGTGTCTTTACAATAGGTTCCCAGGTTTCTTTCACCTCCCCTGCTATGTGCGGGATACAGCGTGAATCTAATAAAATATATATTTATTATGTTATGGAAAAGTAAATATTGTCAATTTACGTATCCACTAAAGCTCCACTGTAGCACCTGCGTAGCATCTCGATATGTGTAAGTAAGTGACGGTAAACACGTTAGGGTTTTGGTAAATAAAATATGAAGAATCTCGTTGCTTAACTTTTTCCTGAACATTATATTTTCCCTATTAATTGTAGGTAAGTTTTGATCAAAATAAAAAAAATATATATTGATATTATAAATATATTATAAGTATTTTTCTGACCATATTGTTACATAAGTACCGTTGACGCCAGTTACACCGCAACGGTATAAGTGTGAGAATTGTGGGTTGTAGGTCCCATTCTCTTAATACTAATCACGGGGTACGGCATGATACTGAAAAAAAAAATAGTATATTTATACTATTAACAATAACATGAGAAGCATAAAATAACATACAAGTAAATTTCACCATCCAGCACCGTCTCTTGTGAAAACAAGAGGCGGTGTGTCCTTTGAAAAAAGGAGTCCCATGTATGATTGAAGATATGATTAAAATAGGTTTATATATATACAATTATTATATTTTTGTACGAAACAAAGCGTTATTTTTAAATGATTTATAAATGTATTACTCAATGAAATAATTGTAGTTATGATGGAAATATTTATATATTGTTGTTGTAAGGTAAACGTGAAAATTCTCATTTATAAAAGGTAATTTATTGTAAATTACCTTTTAAAGCATCAGTGAGCAGAACAACGCAGTTTGTGATTGCATCCCATTATGGAACGGTCCAATCAATATAGAAATAGTTTTCACATCATTACACAAACATTGTATTTTGTCTCGTTTTCATAATTTCATTTTGTTATATTCACTAAAAAAATATACTTTTTGGCACCGGTCGTGGCGCAGGGGCACAAAGTGTGACTGTAAATGCGACTGATTGTGGGTTCGATCCCCACTCAAGGAGATTAAATAATTATTTAAATTTATATTTCTATTTCTTCGCCGTGGTGTCGAGGTAAAGCGCGGTGTTGAGTTCTGCCACTCAACATGCAATGTCTTAACACTAGGTTCCCTCTGCCTATTCTGTTGTGCGCGAGATACAGCGTGAAGCTGATTGTCTTAACACTAGGTTCCCTCTGCCTACTCTGTTGTGCGCGGGATACAGCGTGAAGCTGATTGATTGATTAATATATAACCTATGTATAACTTAAATCGAAACACATCGCAAGGAGATTTGCTTCATGCATAATTAAAGGCAATGTATTTTTAGCAAAGCGAACTGAAAATGAAGTTATCAGTTCTTAGCTTTTCCAGTTTAAAGTTTCAAACGAAATCAATTTGGAAGGCACGGTGAGTTCTGAAGTGCCTAACTTCCATCGGCACCGAGATGAAAACTCTACGTAAAGATCTTGAATAAATACACGAGTTAAATAACTTTTTAAGATGGCTCTCCTATTAAGAAATCATGTATAAAACGACAAATATATTGTATACTAGTGAGCCTATCGCGGTTTCGCCTACTTGAAGTACATATTTTTTTATTCACCTATTTGAATTACATTCGTGCTCCAATAAAATCATCATTTTAAATATAATATCAGATTGAGAACTAAAGTTTCAGCCAATTCAATAAAGCAATTAATTTTTAGCAATTTTAGCGAACAAAATACTTTATATTTACGTAACTTTTTTATTTCCATATTATATAAAACAAACACTAAATGATAAGGACCTTTGCTTAAATAAAATAAATAGTAAAATCTGTTTAAATTGGTTTTGACATTTATTAGTTTGCTCAAACGTACAGACGAACAGACAAAACTGTATATAAACAAAAAAAATAAAAATCATTGTACTAGCTTCTACTACATTGATACATATCACCAATATTAGATTTTACTATATGTAATTTCATATATAAACAGCGATCAGTTATTATATGTAATAAAAAGTGGATATTTTAGATATTTGATTGCCACTAACCACTACATTATTTTATTTCAGTCTGTTTGAACCTACATCATACCTTTTTTAGTGTTTATTAAAGGAAAATTAAATAATAATTTTATCAGCTTCGAGCAGGGTAAGCAGAGACTCCGTTCCCAAGTTTCCTGTTTTCATCACAAAATATATAATAATTTTTAATCATTTTTAAAGTGTTATTTCCACACTTAGGAAAGATATATACTTATTTAGTAAACGTCCTCCTGGTCGGTTCCAGGAGGTGCGGATTCGAGTCCTGCTACGTTCAAATTTTATACGTTTCTAAATAAGTATATATAATTATATTTAATAAAATTAAACAAAATATATTTTTGGGATGAATGCTTACAAGGTCTCCTTTGTATACTCCCACTATACATATTATCATAATTTAGAGTACTACAATGACAAAGTATCCAGAGATGTTATTTGCCATAAACGATTAACACATAATTAAAGACAATGATTTAATAGTGATGTTACTTTATTAAAAATGAATAATAATTCAAATGAAAAATAAATATGTAGGTTAATAGGACATTACTCATAAAATTATCATATTTTATTTACATAAAGTAAGGAAATAAATAATGATTCACAGTGCAGTTATATAGGCCACGGTAATATTTATCTCTTTTCTCAATTAATTCGTTACTAACATTAGGTACAGGCAATAACACTAAGCAACTAATTATAATATATATTTTTTTTTTAATTTTGAGGCATAAAGTCTAACTGCAAAATTACTGGTTGTGTGTTCGATCCCCACTCGATGAGCTGAAAAATTTATTGACATTTATATTTTCATTTCTTCGCTCTGGTTTCGAGGACTAGCGCGGCATTGAGTTCTGCCACTCTACACGCAATGCCTCCAGAATTCGGCAAACGGAAAGTAGGGAACAGAGTGTCTTAACATTAGGTTCCCTCTGCCTACCCTGCAGTGTGCGTGGGATACAGCGTGAAGCTAATTTATTTATTTCATTTTATAGTTTTATAAATATTAAAAAAAACACAACCTAAAACATCATAGACAGACAAATTGCAATATTGACATGCATATATTTAAAAATAAAAATCAATCTAAAAAATATACAATAATACCCTAGCGAAGCTTTTACGAATCAAATGTACGTAATCCTAAACGGAGAACATTTCAATAATTGACCGCAAATTGGTCTCGATGCGTGCCGGTTCCACGCACTGATCAATCATAATTGTCGAGGACTAACAAGCAAGCTAACAGCCGCCGTAATTACTGAAATAACTCGCTAATAGATGCACTCGTTGCAACATCCTGCGCTTTTAAATTTAACCTATCACCTTTTTTTATGCGCAGTTTTCATTTGAATTCGTAGCGTCGAAACGTATCTAAAATGTTTTCGTACTTTTGTGTTGTTCTATTGTTATTGAAAACAGTGTCGGCCCAAATAAATGGTGATTTTTGGTGGTTACATGAAAAAGTCGCAAAGCTACAGCGAGTTGAACCGCCTCCGCCTAAATTTGATGATGTTAATGAATTTGAAACCGGATGATAGCGTTAAAATTGTGTTTAAAGATAATGAAGTATATTCCAAAGAAAATTTTATAATAATATAACTGAAATGGACTCATTTTTGAATCAAGGAGAAATATTACCAAATGCTATCAAATTTCAAGACCAAAGTGAATTAGCGAAGCCTATGAACACTGAATTGAGTAAGATAAATTCCAGTGACGTTCAAGTTTTAAATCAAGTCCTAGATTACCCCAATGAGAAAAAAGATGCTTATTTAAATAAAAATAATAAATCTCAAAATACAGAAGATGTTTTCGAATTTATTTTTCCAAATGGCAATGAGGTTATATGGGAGAACAAAATAAAGAATATTACTCAAACTGTCGTATTCAATGACTCTCAAAATTTCAATAAAAAGTACAATTTGGCCGAAAAACCGAACACAATTAAGTTAAATGATAAAGTGTTATTTGAAGAAGGAAAGAAACAATTTGAATCTGAAAGTATCTGTACTTTTATTAACAAAGATGAATGTGCAAGTAGAAACGGAATCATTAACATGCCAGGGTAAGTAATTATTCATTTCAATAATTATTAGCTGTTGAAAAGTATTATCATTCTTCGAAAAAAGCTGATTTTAAATATTTTCTAATCATTTACAGATCGTGCACTAGAAAAATCATATTTGAAACCCAGAAAATATGTTGTATATTTCCATTGGGAACGAAAGTGTCATCTAAAATCCAAAACCCACATAAACTTTATTCATTTATTAAACGCTATAAGCGCTCCGAATCGGAGAATCAATTAAGTTCTATTTTAAGACAAAGAAATGCCCTGTTAAACCGACATCATTCACAAATTAATAAAAATAAACTCATAGCCACGACGGTACGCTCACAGCCCGCTCAAAAAATAGTGACACCAGATTACGTTGATCCTTATTGGAATGTAAAAAACTCTAAAATAGGAAATCCAATTACGCAAAGCAGCACTAACAAAGATTATCATAATTCTGATTATGGTGAAGACTATGCTGTAGAGCTCCCAAGACCTGGACTTGTTGGACTTTACTCAGAAAATGAAAAATTGCAAGGAGCAACCAGTTGGAAAGTAAAAGATATAAAGAAAGGATTCACTTACGGGGTATCAGATGAAGTCAGTGAAGAAGACGATGGCGAAGATGAAATACCCTTCGGATATTCGAGCTTTGATCCACGATTGAGTAAATACTTATATATTTTTTTACAATTATTAACCATATGCCTTATTTTATACAAATTGATATTAATTGATTTTTATTCTATTATAGGTGTCTCTACGAAAAAGCCTAGGCCAAAAAGACGCAAGTCAAGTCGCGTCACGGTGGTGCCAAAAGAGGATACAATGCAACATTCCGAAAGTCAAACTATAAGTTTTCACTCCACTCCAGATTTTCATGTATTACAAGGATTTAAACTAATAAATTTAGCCGGCAATAAAAACAGACACACCAGAAAAACTACTACAGAACGTTTTCTTGAAGTTAATGAAAATGGGTCATTAGAAAAATTATCAACAGTTAGCTCTGATGATGAATATGTCGATACTGTTGATGTGGATCAACAAGTGTATGAGAGATGCGGGCGAAATATTAAAAATTCTGGTAAATAATAAATTATGTTTAATATTACATTTTTATTCAACTTCCCACTTCACGAACTTGACGTTAAGACACTCCGTTTCCCATTTTCCGCCGAATTCTGAAGGCATTGGGGGTTCAGTGGCAGAACACAACATCGCGCTTTGCCTCGACATCGAAAGCGAACAAAATTAAAATTAGAAATATTTCATTTTCTCAAATTAAAATTGAATCCACAACCTGTCGTGTTTACAGTCACACGCTTTTTCCCCTACGTCACACCGTGTCTGGGCTCGTTATTATTTAGATTTATATTGATATTTTTTCAGTAAATATATAAAATTTTATTTTCAGTAAAAGATATAACAGAAAATGGTTGCGATCCGTGGCTTGCAATAGTAGTGTCTACGAAAAATCCCGAGAGCATTTTGTGCTACGCAACCATTGTGCATCCTCGCGCCGCCGTCACAGCCGCTGATTGCGTGTCGAGGTAACTTTCTTTTAAAATATATATTAACAATTATTTTTATATCTGTTTTTTGTTGTTTTTTGTATTGTTGAACTTGATTAAAATGTCCAACAACATCCATTTTGATGGATGAATAACAGTATCAACCTTATATTGAATATTTTTTTTATTTTGTAATTATACAATAATGATAAGATTAAGGCCAGTCGTAGACCAGGGGCACAATAGTGCAACAGACTGCTACTCGAAGAAATGAAATATTTAATATTTTGTTTTTTTCGCTTTGGTAACGAGGCGTTGGCACAGCGTTCAGTTCCGCCACTCAACACACAATGACTCCAGAATTCAGCGGAAAGTGAGAAACATAAATGTCTTAGCACTAGGTACACAAGTTTCCTCAGTCTAGTCTAGTTAGTCCTGCCACGTGTAGGATAAACCGTGAAGCTAAAGTATATATATATATATATATATATATATATATATATATATATATATATATATATATATATATATATATATATGTATATATATATTTCATAAAGATATATTTTCAGAAAACCAGTTGGCGAAGTTACTGTCATAACTGGTGTTTGGGATTTAAAGGAAGATAGAGAAAATTCACAGCAACGAATGTCAACCATTTACATTCATCCCCAATTCAATTTAGGAAATCTTGACAACAACCTCGCTATTTTGGTAAATAATTGATTTTGTAAATATTATGTTTTCTTTTATTTTTGTGAAGCTAAAAAAGACATTTAAAATACTATCTCCTCAAAAAAAAATTTATAAGAATGAAATGTACTTCTTTATAAGAATTATCAAATCGAATCAAAGAAAATAACATAGCACACAAAACGCAGCAGACTAGAAATACGAAAGTTTCAACTTGGCTTTACTTTATTCAACTATTTACTAAATTGCATTACGTTGACAGCATTGGAAACGTCCACTGAGAATAGATTCAAAAGTCCTACCTGCGTGTGTCGGGGACCCGCATGTGGGCGACAGCTGCTACTTTGTCGGCTGGGGAGGCTACGACCGAGGTGATTTCATTTTCCATTTTAAATATGAGTTTCTTTATAATAAATTTGAGTTTATAACATCTTGGTCTTTTAAATTTTAAATAAATAATTAGAATATATTGTGCAATAAACTGTGTCTAAACGCGGTTGCGGCGTGTCTTTAATATTTACCATTTTCAATCACAGATTCATAGATTATTTTTAAATTAAATTCATTATTGTAAATTATTTCTATTTCCGTTTATTTGAGATTATTCCTATTTATTCGAGTCCGTCGTGCCGCTGGGGCACAAACGTGCGACGTTCATTGGAAAGAAATATTTAATATTTTTATTTTCTTGCTCTCCTACCACTCAACACGCTATACCTCCAGAATTCGGCGGAAAATGGGAAACAGAAGTGACTTAATGGGAACGGAGCTGTTTCCCAAGTTCCCTCGATCACCCGGCTATGTGCGGGATACAGCGTAAAGCTATTTCTATTTCCTATAAGCATAGCGCTAGGTTCCGCCAATCAAAACCTACCTCTAAATAAATAAAATGAGAACAGAAAGTGAAATACGGGATGATTTTGCACAATTTTTTATCAACTAGGCTAAGAGTTGTTTATACACATGAGGAAATATATAAAAAACATTCAATAAAAAATATAGATAGTAATTTTTACGGTGACCGATATTACATTCATGTAACATAGTAGCTAGCACAGTTTCGTTGAACTATTACCTAATCATAACAATAGAATTGCCTCATTGCGATCTCGTATCCGGTGTGCTCACCTGTGATACAGATTGTTAACTTAATAATTTAGTGTACAAACAACAAACGTTTTGTTTTAGTTTTTAGTTTGTCCTCAAAATTTAATAAAATATTAAATATTCAATATTTTTAATTTATATAAGTTATTATGAAACGTAGTTTAGTACATTGTTAAATTTTTTGTCGTCTTGTGGTCAATAATAATTATAATAGAATATATTACTTTTGAGTATTTTTTTTTATTTAAGCAAAAAACCTATAAATTCTTTTTTTTTATTTCAAATAGGAAACGCTACTTGAAACATTTCTTAAATAATCACATCTCTAAATCTTATTTCCTATTAGCCCTTCAACCAAAACCTCACTGGCAGCACGCTACCATACTGACACCTCGAGAGTGCAACGAGAAAATATCCTCACCCGACATCAGCATACCGACTGGAGCGTATTGCGCCTCTGTGAAGACACGAGGAACTGTGGTATTTATGGTTTTTTATATAGTTTAATTAAAGTATCTCCAAATTTACTTATAATTAAGTAGTTATATTATAAACTAGCGACCAGCTCGCGGCTTCGCCTGCTTTTAATACAGAATTATTAGTTTATTAATAAATTACTTTAGTCTTATTATAACACAATTATTTAAAAGATATAACTTTTTTATTTATATGCTGATTTCAATAAAACAAACTAAATTTAAAGCGAAATTTGATAAAATGCAATAATGAAAACTTCATTCAAATCAGTTACAATAGTAAAAAAGTCAAAATTTGAATTCCAGTATATTGATGTATTCCCGAAAATATTAGATGTTCTGTTCATGCAAAAAAATAACAAATTAATACAACATTTTAAAAATCTTATTTGTTTTCAGACAGGCGTCGGTGGTCCCGCTTTTATGTAAGACTGGTGACCGCGTATCAATAGTAGGAGTGGCGGTGTACCGAGAGAGTATCGTTGTACTATTGCCTGTATTCGAATGGATCTTAACTGCACTACGGGATCTACAAATTCATTAAAAAATATAATTTCTAATTATTATAGAATAGTTGTTTGATATTTTTTATGTTTTTAATTATATTTTTGAATAAACATAAAATTGAAGTTGTTTGCAAAAATGTTTTTGTAAATAAAACCCAAATTATTCTCCTTTATACTTTATTTCATTTAATATTTTATAATTTGAAAAATAAATTGTGTACAGCATTTCATGAAATTTAATACCCACGTACACATATTAACGCTAATTTTTCTAAAAGTCACAACGTGGCCATATTAATTTTCATAAAATGCTCAATTCAAAATGGAGCCAAAATAAAAAATAATATAGGAACTAGAAAGTAAATCTAATCACGAAACATTGGGAATGTCGAGATCTACTGTAACGTTCAACACTGTAATACAAATATTTAGATACGCCCCGTATAAATAAACCAAACGAATAAAAAAAAACTTATCGTACTTCCTCGATATAAAATCGCAAAACCCTGAACCAGCAGCTTCAAAAATATATGGATTTTAACTCCGCCATATTATATTTACTTGTTTAGTCTATTCATACACAGCTCTATAATTAATAATATTACATGTATACATTACCTTATATAAAACGATCTTTGGTGTCGAACTTGAGGCAAAAATGTCGATACAAAGATTGTTTTAAAAAAAAATAATAACGTAAATCAAGTCTTACGAATAACAGCCATTTAAAAACTAAAATAAATAAACGTTACTAATTTTCATAAGAACGCAGCTGTTATTTTGATAAAAGAAATGTCCTATGTAATGACTTAAATGTCTGTACTTTTGACAATTCAATAAAAAAAAATCTGTACTTTTGACAATTTGATAAAAAAAAGACTTAAATAAAAAAAATGTCATCCACGTTCTCAATGTTTATACAACTATGAACTAAAACGACTATTACTAAAAAAAATAATATACAAAATATTAATACTCTGAGCATTTCATAGTAATAATAATGGGGGGTAATCTACGAATAAATGAATTAATCTATTTCTTCTAGAACATTCGTACAATACTACGTGTCAATAAAAAAAAATGAATACTATGTAATGTACTAATATGTTTTTTTTTTCATCCACAATATTAAAAACAATAACTGGCAAATGCATATGATGTACTTCCTTCCTTATAAAACATGTAATACAGATAATAAATATGCAATACTAAACGGTTATTTAGTTATACGTTGTATACACACAAAAGCTGCACAATATTAAAAAAATATATAGTCTACATTCCATATAAAAGCACAGAGGTGTGAGTAATCAGTCATAAGTTATTCAACTATCGATATTGTACTAAAATCCAAAATATAAACAATGTAGAAGAATATCCTTAAAGGATTGATTCGTTATATTGACTGATGTAATATGGAATGTACACGACGTTATATAAGATATAAGATTACAATATTTTTATTACATAAACAATACATAAACAAAACGAAAAAATTAAAAAGAATGTATTTTTTTAAATGTATACAACTATAATTAAATACCGATGACAAGATCGTTTATCACATTACGCTCAGGCTATCACGAGTGGCTCGTCGTCTGAGAAGCCGTGTATAGGCGGTACATCGTCGTCATCTGGAAAAAAATGAGAAAATTTTGAAAGCTGTAATAAGGAGCTTATTTAATTCTTTATATGATCAAAATATGACTGCACGCGATGAACGTAGGTTCAAATCTCATTTAGGGTCATATTTATAACCAAAGAAGTATGATATTGAGTTCATAAAAACATTTTTTTTTTCAAACCAAGCATTAATTATAATAGAAAGATTATTTGCTTGCTTGGATCTTGTTGCATTATTATTATTTTTTTTTATTTGTTATTCTTCTTCTCTTTTTTTTGTCAGTATAGCAGTTGTTATTGTTAAAATAAATAATTTCCGCTGCCTAAAAAATTAAAATGCTATGTTTGGTGTCCAGGCGGCAGAACAGAATGTACCTGTTTTAGTTAATTTGTACCTAAACAGTCGAAACCCATCGACCTCTGTCCTGTAATATTGCTTAAAACAGTGAAAAGCACCCACCGTGATCGATAGTGGCCTGCCCGCGCCTGCTGTCGTAGCGCGTGGCGCCCAGCAGCAGCGAGTTGGAGAGGCGGCGGTGGCGCAGCGCCACGTGCAGCAGCGCGGCGCTGAGCGCCACGGCCGCCACGCACGCCGCGCCCGCGCCCCACCACGCCGCCGGCGCGCCCCACGCCGCCGCGTCCGCCGAGCCCGACAGCGACTCCGCGCCTGGGACATTATAACTTAATAAAGATACCTCGACTCTTATCGTATCCTGATATCCTGATTAATTTCTTTAGCTATGGGTTTGAAATATTGTATCCTATATGCTGTTTCCGTAAAAGGAGCGCTTCCTCTTTCACCCTGTATGTTTGTAAAAAGTGATTTTTGTTGTTAACATATCTATAGAGATTCTACGGAATTTCTTTACCTTTACTATGTATTAAATCTTTGTACACTGAATAACTACAATTTTATTTCTTTGCTAAAACAACTATTTCAATCAACATACCCGCCATAGTTAAAACTTCACTCAGATCACTATAATATCCTTCCTCCGTAATGGCTCTGACGCTAACAAACAATGGCCCTTTGGGCGCGTTGTCCGCCGTCATTATTAATGGAGAAAATTCTGCGATAGCTGTCTTTATGTTATCATCTGGATGGAGAAGATCCTCGGGAATTTCCTTTTGAGATACCAAGATTTGGTATTTGTGCCTGAAAATAAATATTGTAAAAATAATATATAATATAAGAAAATAACATTATTATGTCTTTATCTTCTCAATCTAAATTCATTTTTATTTCATGATAAAATCTTTTAATTTTTGTACCAATCTTGTCATATGTAGTACACATATTTTGATAATTACAATTTACAACAGCTATTGTGTATGTAAATTATTTTCATTTTCTTAATCACGCTACATACAGTCTATAAAGTCAACAAAAAATTTCTTTTACCTATATAAATGAATTAATATGGAAGCTAATAAGTATACTTAATTTTTATATAGCTTCACGTTTAGTCTCACATATAATAGGTAGAGGAAACCTAGTGTAAAGACACTCCGCTCGCCATTTTCCGCCGAATTGATTTATTGTATTATATAGGGTAAGCTAAAACGAATGATGTCTTAGTAAAATATACTGAATATTGCAACATAAGCCGTACTTAGGCACGGACGCGTTGTCGTCGGCGTGCTGCCAGCTGACCATGACGTGCCCGTTGGGGGACAGCCACGCCATGACGGCGCGCGGCGGCTCCACCTCGCCGCTGCGGAACATCGAGCACGTGTGGCTTGAACCCTTTTCTGTCGCCTGGGGATTTTTTTTAAATTATTTTTATTATATTTTTATATATACATGGTGGATACTGTTAGAACACTGCGTTCCCCATTTTTGTGACCTAAATCCAACAAAAAGGTCGTGTCATATATATTCTATTTAGGTGCTAAATGTATCGTATGTTAAATAACAATTTCTCAAAAAAATAGAACAGTTTAGTTGTCAATTTTTAGTTAAAATACATGAAACATAACATATATATTTTTGTTTATTTATAAAAAATTCTACGTTGTACTTTGATAGCATCAACAAAAATGATCTATATCATTATAGATAGTATTTTCCCATTATAGATAGTATTTTCCCATTTTCCCATGGTCCGCTAAAGATCCCGGTTCTTCGCCTTCCGCATCCAGTCAACAACCTATTTCTGGTCGTCGGTCCACCACGCTAGAGTGCGCCCTACGATACGCTTGCCATTCCGCAGTCGCCACTCAAAGACTGATCTGCTCAAAGAACCAAGAAACTTTCGACTAACGTGTCGAGCCCACTGCCACTTCAACGTACTAATTCTGCGAGCGATGAACTCGCTCCATAGCACGTAAGGCAAAAATGATTTTTTCGATCAGTCTCTCTCTCAAATTTGTTTCTTTAATAAAAGAAGCTGAATAATTGACTCTAATATTTAAATCATATAAAAAAAAAAAACTTACAAATACACAAATGTTGAACCGAGCACCGATGGGAACACCTTCAATTAAATGCACGAGAGACACGTTCTTGCTCGACTTTAGCTCGTAACGACTGACTTTGTTGTGTGTCAGCTCTGTTATGTCCAGCTAAAATAAATATATAAAAAAGTTATTTCGATTCGAATATCGAAAAAATTAAAGAATTAAATATTTAATTCCCTGGAGTGGGAAACCCCAAACTGGCGGGTATACAGTGTCACGCGTTATGATATAATGCAATTAGTATTGTTTATAATTAATTCTTCTTATACGAGTATAATGTTGTTAATATATAATATAAGAAAATAACATATAACAAACAAATACATATATATATATGAAAATATTATTTTAAGTAAGGGTTAAGTATATAATACAACTTTATATTAAAGACCGTAATGAGTTCCATTATTCAGCATGCGAGTGTGTAGGTGTCGGTGCATGGAGAGAACCTCAGAGCAGTGCTTGGAACTGGCGACCTCTGTATAGGTTTAAAGGTCCAATTCAAATGAACATTCCCGATTACCTCAACTGTCCGAGCTCTCTTCATTCTCGACACCGACATCGTCGTGTTCAAAACAATCCTATTCAAACTATTGCGGACATGAGAGTACGTAAAAAATATGATAGTTCTATATAAACCGAGATCTATTTGAAAAATGTACTAATGTAATTTTGCTTTATAATAAAATGTTCATTTATAATAGAAACTTGCTTACCCTATAAGCTACTGGCTCTTGTATGACATCACAATTCGCTTTCCACAAAATCTGCAGTTCACCCTTCTGAACATCGAATATAAAGTGTAGATCTTTTACAGGTGCCCTTAGAGGAACAAACAAAGAAAATTTGTTATAAAAAAAAACCATTAAATAAGTAAACAAAAAAAAAATATAATAATGAATATAGTCTATATTTTGAAGCCGTATGGTTTTTCTAGCATAGTTGTAGGATAAATAGGAAAATTTACATAAGTTATTTCCTTGTGCCAGGCTCAAATTCTGTTTAGCTATTTTAGTTATTCCATTATAAATATTAATATAGAAAATTATGTACACTATCATTTACTGTATTTTTAAAAAGTTATCACCACAGTTTTTTATATTAAAAATATCTTTTGTCACAATATGCTTCTATTAAGCAGTTTTTAAGTTACCAAAATTATTTAGATCTATGAAATACAAAAAAAACAATACATACTTAGCATTCTCTCGCGTTATAATTTCCTTCATGGCGAAAGGTCCTCCGCGCAGCCCCACTATGAACATATAGCTTTCGCACGCGTGCAAACCTTCTATCAGTACACTTGTGTTCTTCGTTATCATTTGTGTTACTGTAAAAATGAATGTTAAATTATAAATAATTATCATCTAAAAACACGTCACAACAAAATTACTAAAGTATGCTCCCACTAAATATAAAAGTATTCTAAAACAAGCATCAATTAACAAGGAAAGCATGAAAGTAATATTTATTCCTTTAAATTCATTGATTTGTTTTTTGAAAACAAAAACATAACAAAATGTTATATTCATACTTTTAATTAACTATATAATTACACATAATTGCAAAAAGTATTGAGCGTTTGTCACTTTTACATATAAAAATAAGAAATTTAAAAAAAAAACAACTCACCATTATTCTTCCACTCGGGCAAATGAATATAATTAACTTCATACTCCAATTCCCTGTTCTTATATCTGTCAGCGGTGGGCGCAGACCAGGACACGTGTACGGAAGTACGTTTCTCCTTTATTAAGACCGCAGTTACGTTCAGTTTTTCGTCTGGAACTCCCTCAGTTTTGAGCGGTATTGTGAATGGATCACCCATTGTTGTGTTCTTGTACGCTCTAATGTCAATGTAGACTGTGATGCCAGGTGGGAGATTTGTTACTGAAATCATATTTTTACACATTAAAAATAATATATTTTTTAATAAACATTCGAGGTTTAAATAAAAAAATATTTCCTCAGACAGACAGATTTAAGACATATCATGTAATTTCCTTGGTATAAATAAATGAAAATATCAACTATCACAGATAAACTGTTCACTTTGATGACAAGCCAAATCTCGGCGAAGCTTTCCACCATTCAACGCAATGCCCTGAAAAAACGATGATCCAAAAGTTGAAGAGTGGAGTGTCTTATCACTAGGATTTTTGATAACTCTGTGGAATGCGAAATACAGAAGTCGTCGGGGCGCAGGCGCACTCACCGTTGAGCGCGTTGTCGGTGGTGCGCACGGCGTCGCGCGCGCCGTAGCCGCGCGGCAGGCGCAGGCGCACGGCGTACCCGTCCACGCCGCGCAGGCGGTGCCAGCGCAGCGCCGCCACGCCGGGCGCGGGCCGCGACACGCTCGCGTTCACGATGTCGTCCACGTCGCTCACCTCGTCGAACGTCATGTTCGCGATGGCCGTCGACTGCGACGTCAGCGCGCCGTTTGTGGCTGTCACCTGTCATTTATGATTATAAAAAAATAAGTATCGACCGCTGTACTCAAATTACACTTGATGTTATGAATCATTGTTATTTGTGACAAAATGCGGCGTTGATTTCCACTCCTGAACTCGCAATATCTCTAGAATTGGACAGAAAGTGAAGATCGGATTATCTTATCACTCGGTTCTCCCTTCCCACCATGCTATACGATAAAAACATCGTGAAGCTATATATAGATTATATTGCTTTTAATTATATTTTTATATTGTCGAAACATTTTGTCCTCCATCTAATCAATCTTTCCGCTATAACGGCTATCGGTTCTCTTTGTATATATACGTTCCTAGACTCTGCCACTTCAGATGAGCAATTCTTCGAGCAACATCGGTAAGAATGAATGTGGTCTATGGTGCTATAGCCTTTTCGCAAGTTGGCTTGTTCGGGAGGTTTTAAGTAGTCATACCAGCAGGCAAATCCATAAATCATTCATAATGACTCTTGAAAACAACTTGTAAACGTGACTCAAAAGTGGCAGTGGTCTATTTAATTCATTAAGAGTCTTTTATCACCTCTCTTGAAGAACTCCTCATCTCCTGTCGGATATATTCTCCTAGTCGCCTTTTACTACATTCGCCGGAAGATGTGGAATTCTCTTACTTGATATATCCGGGATAACGCAAATTAAAATAAAAAATAAAAGGAAACATACCCAAAACGAGTAATTCTTGTTCGGCTTAAAGAATCCCTCTAGCACAATGGACATAGGTTTATTATCCTCTGTGGCGGGAATCAATCTTTCAATGGGCGGCAATGGCGGTACGTAATATACTGTGTACGAATGTACAACACCGCGGGGTTCAGCTGGAGGGTCCCATATTAAATTGACTCGTCTGCCTACCATTTGTCGTACGGTTAGACGACGAGGTGGAGATGGTTCTGGAATAAAATTGTAAAGTTGAGTTTTTTTTTTTTGGAAAAAGGTTTTAGTGCTTATAAATAATGTTATTATTATAATAATATAATATTATTATGTACATAGTACTTGTATATTAATTCCAGTCTAATACATATTGGATTTAAACTATTAATTAAATTCAGTTGAACTCAACACCACGCTTTGTCTTCTTAACGGAGCTAGGCAATGAAAATACTTCATTCTTCCTAGTGGGAATTGAAACCACAACCTTCGCATTTACAGGTAGACGCTATTCCATTGCGCCATTATGGAAATATGTAGATAGAAAAATGTTACTAAAATATTTATATCCTACGCAAACAATATGTAAGAACGCGTTGTAGTGAGCGTTTATTACGACCAGAATGTAAATAAAAAATAAACTACATACCCCCTTCCCCAGTCACAGTAGACACGTATTTATCAGATCTGTAAATCTTTTTGGTCCTGCTGTCCTGGATGTAGACTGTTACATTATACTCGGTAAACGGCTCAAGTCCATTGAATCTTAAATAGAATACAATGAAATATATATATATATATATATAAATTTAAAAAAAACGTCGATTTTTTTACGTGAAATCTTTGACTTTATCAAATTTTATTTAACATTTGCTTTATTTGAATCGCTTTATAAATACAAAAGTTATATTATTTAAAAACGATTTTGTTGGACAATACTACTACCAAAATAAATGTGTTATTAATATTAAATTAGCTGAAATTTTAGTTTTCAATGTATATAGTTTTGAAAATGATAATAGTATTAAAATACGAAAGCAATTCAGATTAGTAAACAAATTATCGTGCCGCCAGCGGGTCGCTATTAAATAATATAAAACAAATAACAAACCTACCTATAAATACTTTCATTGGTCCAAGTCATATTTTTCCATGTTCCTTCACTAATCTTAGATATAGATGGCAAGAAGTTCATTACAACAAGCTTTTGTTGTGGCACCCAACACGATATTAGGAAACTGGTCGCATTTATTGAGAATTGATCCACTCCAATACTTATAGACTGAGAAATAAAAACATATAATGTTAAATAAAATAAGAAATAAAAAGTTTAGGTACTTACTCGTGTTAATCGACAGTTTAATCGTTATCAGGAAAACATTTATATTAGAAAATTATTTTTACATCTTATAAATTCTACAACGATAGAAAAGGTCGAAAGTAAAAAATTAAGTAAAAAATCCACATAAATATATAAAATATATAATAAATAATGTAGCTTATACTAAAAAAATATATTAGGATTTAGTATAATTTTAATAACAAAATTTAAACGCAGAGTAAATTCATGGTTGGGTCGCGAATAATACGTACGTTATAAAATGTCCCTTTATCTTCATTAGTACAATTCGCCTCGTCGCTACCGTCGTAGCAGTCCTGATGCCCGTTACACACTTTGACTTGCCAGAGGCATTTGAGACCATCGTCGCATTGGAAGTATCGAGATGGACAACTTGATACGTTCCGGTGTTTCTGTTAAAAAAAAGTAAATTTTAATTAAAATTTAGTTTTTTTGTTAATTAATTTAAAACAAGTAAGTAAATGCTCATAATAAATGAATGTGTATGATACAATGTTGAAATGTTTTACAATAACAACATGCAAGTACCGCCCCGCAGTAGAGCTCGTCGCTGCCGTCGGCGCAGTCGCGCGCGCCGTCGCACAGGCGCGCGGCGCGCACGCAGGCGCGCGCGTCGGCGCACGGCGTGCTGTCGGCGGCGCAGCGCGGCGGCGCGGCGGCGGGCGGCGCGCCGCACTCGCGCTCGTCCGCGCCGTCCGCGCAGTCCGCCATGAGGTCGCACACCCACGACAGCGGGATGCACACGCCTGGTACACACAAGTTAATTGTTGTTTTATCGCTGCGAAACGCCTACATGGCAGAATTGAAGATATGAAACAATTGACAAAAATATACAAATGTAATTACAATGTTTAAAAAATAATCAAATCAAATAAAAAACACTTTATGGCATAAAGATAACACATAATTCAATAAATACATAATTCAATAAATATTTAATAAAGTGCAAAAACAGCTTTATCACTTATCTAATTTAATTCTTAGGAACCAAAGTGTTGTCACTTGACCGATAGTATCGTTCATATCAATCACCTCTCAATTACATAGTAATTTTAGGGATTAATATAGTGGATATAGCTGGTGGGTATAGCTAAAGAAGAGAATATAAGAGAGAAGAAAATAGCTAGAGTGTAGCCTAGTTCAAATATATAAGCGAATTTTATAGAATATTTTTGAAAAAATAATAATAACTGAAAATAACGTTTTTTACTCACCAGGCGCACAAGTAAACTGAGTTTTACTGCACTTATGTCTTGTGGCGTCGTGTTCAGGTCTCACAACAGGTTTCTCAGGATTCACTAAGCCACACAGCAATTCATCAGAATTGTCCCCACAGTCGTTGATACCGTCGCATCGCCACCAGTACGGTAGACAATTACCATTGTTACATCTAAACATCCAATCTAAGCAAGATCCATTGTGTGGGAATACTGGTGTTTCTGTGCTAAGTCTAGGTATTAACTTTGTATGACCTACTGAAGAACAGTTCTTTTCGTCTAACGAGTCTACGTCGCTGCAATCGTTCTCGCCATCGCATACCTATATAAATGTAATAAGTATTTATATACACACATTAATATACATAAATTTTTATAGTGTCTATGGTAATTTAATATTTTTAAAATATTATTTTTTGCTAGGTGGATTTACAAGTTATCACTTATCGACCAAGAAGTCGAAAATAATCTGATATTGTTCCGAGGTTTCCATATAAATTGCATAATTCTAGGTCGTGAGCAGAACAATGAAACCTGATTTATAAAAGTTGACAAGCTAAAGTTTGCGGACGCATGCTCTTATTTTTATAACTTAAGAACTATAACTATAAATTTGTAGTTTGCGGTAAGAGTCAATGCATATAAGTTTTTATTGTTCGGATTTTTCCTTTGCCAGTAAGTGTAAATTCATTCAATTCATTCAAAATCACTTCTAGCCAAATTTTATAATCTTTGATCCACGTGAAGTGGCCTCCCACCCTATAGGTTAGATTTTGATTAAGCGGCAAATTTTATATAAAATTCAGCAAAACACAATGCACAAACGCTCGCATATCTTGATTACGTTACCATATTAGATTATTTGTTTCTTTGTTCTAAGGGACCGTAGTCGCACGCACTGGCCGCCGTGTGACACTCACCCACGACATGTAGATGCACTTGCCGCTGGGACAGCGGAACATGTAGGGCGCGCAGGTGGAGTCCCGACAGCGCTCGGCGCCCTCGTCCTCGCCGTCGGGGCAGTCGCGCTCGCCGTCGCACACCCACGAGTTGGGGATGCACTGGCCGGCGGTGTCGTTGCCGCAGAGGAACACGTGGCCGGAGCAGCGCAGCGAGTCGACGCGTTTCGGTTGATTTTGCTGTAGTTGAATTGAATGAATGAATAGAATAAATAATAGTACGTCGAATCGTGGCCGCTCTGAAATTAGATTTTCGGAAGTTTTGTGCACTGTACATTCAGTAAAAGAAAATCAAATGAAAGTTCCTGTGCACACACCTAATACACCCAAAACCTATAAGTAGGTAAAGAATATGGAGTTTGGATGGTGCTTACTTTGGCACTAATTATGTAAATTAGGAGCACAAACTAGTAACTAGCTTTCGTTAAATTATAAAGCTCATTTACTCTGATAAATTACTAGCGCCTATATAATGTAACAAAGTCATAACAAAAACGATTTATTGATTCACTATTTGCATTAACTTATGTGAAGAAAATCGGTATTTAGTCCTAATATGTACGCAGGCGCTTAAATAAGCTATTATGATTTAGGGGCATCCGGCCCAGCATCCGTCTCTAATGGCAATGGTTGTCAGATTGGTTTCCACTCCGTTTTCGGGATACAGTATCAACGTAAAATATAAAACATTACAGGATGTTTACATAAATGTTTTATTTATTATTTTATTAACCAATAGTCAACTATTGCTTAAGCCAATAGTCAACTATTGGTTAAGCAATTTTCATAGTCACTTATGAACAATTATAGAATTTTTAAACATTTTTAAAGTGTTAATCCACACTTAGGAAAGATAAATACTTAATTAGAAAACGTATAAAAATTTGAACGTAGCGGGAGGCGCGGGTTCGAGTCCCGCTACGTTCAAATTTTTATACGTTTTCTAATTAAGTATTTATCTTTCCTAAGTGTGGATTAACACTTTAAATTTTATTGTCAGTAAAAAACAATCAGTTTCACGCTGTATCAAGCATATAGCAGAGGGAATCTAGTGTTAAGACACTCTATCCCCATTTTCCGCCGAATTTTTTGAGGCATTGAGTGTTGAGTGACGGAACTCAATGCTGGGCTTTTTGCTTTGGTGTCAGAGCGAAGAACGATAATATTAAGAAATAATAATTAATTAACTCGAGTCGGGATCGACCACAACCGTCGCGTTACAGTCACACAGTTTTTATTTTAAGTAAAAAAAAAATGTTATGGAAATGTTTAATTTATTAACATACAAAACAACAATAGTTCCTAAAATATAATAGAAAATCACATTTTACTTACCGCACAGTTCTTTTCGTCGGATCCGTCCCGACAGTCGTTATCGCCATCACAGAGCCACCTCTTCTCTATACAATTTCCGTTGGCACATTGGAACTGAGTGTCAGTACAATTTTGTTTACCACAATCTAAAAAAATGAAAATATTTAAAATAGTAGTATGTATATAAATACGATGTAATAGTATAATAGTATTATGTATAATAAAATAGTATTAAGTAAATTATATAGCAAAAGGCAATCGAAATATTTGAACTCTTTTCTTTTCTGAGTAGAAGATAAGGAAATAAAATCATTTCTGGCTGACAATTATGAGCAAGTTAGTAATTCACTCAGTAGTCACGCACGTACCTTTCTCGTCGGACATGTCCGCGCAGTCGGCGTCGCCGTCGCAGCGCCACGTGGGCAGGTAGCAGCGCTCGTCGCAGGCCAGCATGGGCGGCGCGCACGCGCAGCCCTCCTCGTCCGACATGTCGCCGCACTCGTCGTTGCGGTTGCAGCGCCACGAGTTCGTAATGCAGCGCCCGTTGCGACACGTGAACTCCTCCTGCATTGAGCGATTCAAACAATCTAATAATAGGTAGGAATATAAGAATCATCAAACGTATAAGACACTAGGAAAAAAGATCACTTTGATCTCTCTTTTTTGTATTAAAGGAATACTATTAGTCGTGCGAGGATATTTTAAACTATTAATATGTTTTCAGCACACTCGAAACAAGATATATTTGTCTATATATTATATTTAATAAAAAGTCGACGTATAACAATAATTGTAAAATACATATATGAAAGTTACATATATATAGACGTCCCTCAACCCAAGAATAAATAAAAAGGTTAAACATACCGGAGAACAAGATCCGGCTTGTTTCGGACAAGTCATGTTTGGCGCCGGTTCTAAGCCATTGGGACACATACATTTTCCATTAACCTTCTTGAAGCCATCGGGACACAAGCAGCTAAAAGTATTTTCAGGACCGCCCAAGCAAAGATTCTCACAACTAGTATTCTTATACGAACACGCATTGCTTCCATGTTGCATGAAATACGCGAACACTTTCAAATCCATCAAGCCGGACAAAGTATCATTAATCGTTATTATATTCGCTCCGGTATCCTTATCTGCCATAAATATCGACTTTGTCTTCCAATCGTCCCAGTACATTTGGTTCTTTAAGACAGCGACGGCAAATGGATGGGCTACTTTCTCATCATTCCACAGAATCCTTCTAAAATATTGTCCATTTAAATCTGCACTTGCTATGTAATCCTCCATGGCGTCCACCCAGTAAATTCTGTCAGCCATTTGATCTATCGTTATTCCGTTAGGCCATTGCACTATTGGTTTCGTAAATAACTTCTTAACATCCGTTCCGTCTAAGTTGGAGCGCGATACTGAAGGACTACTACGATCCCAATCTGTCCAGAATAGATAACCTGCCTTTGGGTGCACGGCTATTCCTCGAGGTTTAGATAATACAGTAGAATCCAATATAGTAGCTCGTAATCTACCTTTGGCCGTAAGATCTGTTCTCACTGCTTCAATTTTTTTTCGTATCCCGTCGACGAAGAAAAGAACGTTCGATATCCAGTCCAAAGCCATTCCTTCTATACTCGCTAAATCAGTGTCAACAACGACTTCCTGAGCCTGACCTTTGCCAAAACATTGTCGGCTAATTTTGTCAATTTCAATATCCGCCCAGTATATGCAGTTGTTTTTCATATCGAATTCGATAGCGACAATATTTCTTTGACCCTGAACCGGTATGATAGTGGAGTTGTCAGATAAATCAATTCGTGCAATCTTGTCTCTCAGTGCCACTAGCATGAACTCTTGTGGCTCCTCGATAGGGCAAGGAACTACTTGAGGTTCGTAGGGCATGTAATATGATGAAATGCACACATCACCATCAATTTTTCTATAGCCTTTAGTCCTAATGTAGTTCTTTCCTGGACGACAATCAGTCGAGACGGCAAATGGATCGAAATTCAAACTTTGATTCCGTACACAAATATTATTAGACAATACAAAACCAAAATCACATTCGTAATCCCGTCTGCTACATTCACATCGTTCTTTTTTGATCGGCCTATTGTAACCAATACCGTTGTGACAGTTTGTGTGAGCGATTCGTCGTTGGAACGTATCTCGCATACCTAAGACACATGAGACATGGGAGTTAGGAGGAGTTGGGGACCAAAATTTGTAATCATCATCGGTACAATTACGTTCAAAAGTGTGTAGTAAGTCTATAGTAATAATAATCCATTGATGTTGTTCGTTGGCCGAACCAAACATAGTAAACGTTGTTGTGTTCTCCCCTGGTTCTGTCATTAGTCCATATATTCTGAGATCGTCCTCGTTGAACCTGGAAATATTATACTCATATTAATAATTTTTCCATAAATAAAACATAATTACTGATAATAATATTACAATCAAACATTGTACGCCAATATCACGTATGAGCTTAATTGTACATGACATTGATCACCACGTGATCGTTATCAATAAGAACTATTATTATAAATTATGACGAATACAACAACAGATGTTTTGTTCACAATACTTACTGATATGAATTCCAGTCCATTCCTTCGTTTGTTGAATACAATATTTTCCGTGTTTCGCCTCTTGTTTTGAAATATTTGACTGCAACCAACACGCCCCCGTGATCGCCGTAATTAAAGAAATAATAATCTTTGAGTATTCTCTTCCATGTCAGTCCTGCATCTCTGCTAATATACACGCCGGGTATTCCCTTGAGAGATTTTCCTAACACTCCAGTCGCCATTATGATACCCGGTGCTGATTTGGAACTCATAATACTTGCTGATCTGTAATGAGATTGAATAAGAAACGTTTTCCTCTCATATAGCCAGAAAGCAACACAGATATGACGGATACGACGTGCGTTTTTTTTTGGTGAAATGGAATTCTGATGTAAGGCACGATTTTAAAAAGCCTGTATGACAGCGTGCACACCCTCGATAAACATTCTAAGTTTATTTAAACATCAATGCCTTGTGTAATCTAGCCGAATGAATTAAATTGACAAAACAACAGCATACGCTGTATGGCACCCTTTTTAAAAACGTAAATTTCACAAAAACCCAAAAATATTCAAAAATATTGCATATTATGTAAACAAAAAAACTATGGAAGAAGCCACCCGTGCTTTGCAAACCAGATATATATTTAAACCACATTCTCTATAGCTTAGTGTTTACCTCATTTCACCGTTCATGATATATCCTGGTTGGCTGCAAAAAATGTATCTCTATTACATGCTGTTCATCTACTTTGATAGCATTCGTTTTACTCTGCATTTTACTAATTATGTATGTGTAATAGTAGTCTTTACAGTTTGAGACTTCACAATAAAGTTTCTTTAATTATTTTAATTCAATTTAGTAATTTTTGTTATAATATTTATTATATAGAAGGAACTTTCTTATAAATTATATAATTTTTATAAACGACATTTTAATTCTTTTTAAATGAAATGTCTAGGCCCGTGGTCACAGGTAGTCTACCCGTGACCACGGGCTACTGCAAAGTGTTCGAAACGTCGGGTTTATAAAAATGTATAAAATAACAAAATATACGCGATTAATCCGGTTAAAATAATTTCATTTAAATTGTGTAATAATCGTGAAAATCAAATAACTTATTGTCATTTTAATTAGTAAATTGGAATCTAACTATATTTTAAGTAGCTATATAAAAGCAGTTTACTGAAAGTTCAAAGCCTTCTTCATAAAATACTATTGATTGTATCGTAAGTATATTATCCAGGTACGATTTGACAAAATATTGTGCCACATTTGGTAAGACTTTGCAAAGAAACTTCAAAGTTTCCTCCATTTTAGAACCATGCCTAAAATGAGCAAGAACAATTGGCGATATGACAATAAAAACATCAACATATAACATAATCAAATTTAAAACCAATAATTAGTAATGTTATATATTGATAAACAACAGGTTACGATTACGTTATACTCAAGATTAAATATAGATAGATAATATCCCTGATAAAAAAAACTATATGACTTTTGCCAGTAAGAATATTTTTGTTTATATTTTTATATTAATGACATTAATCATATTAATATCAAAAAAGGCGATATGTATCGCGTTTAATGAATTTATGTTAATTTTGATAAAAAGACTATATTTTAAATATTTAAGTTTATAGCGTACGATATTTTACATAAAATTTGTGCATAAAAATGTGTTAATTAGTGACGTCTCCGTCGTCTGTCGTCGTCGTATAAATATATAAACATATATATATTTATTAAACGATATACAATATAAAATGTTATTAAGAGAGAAACACAACAACAAAATATTGATTGTTTATAAATATTCTAAAGATTTTGACCAACATATTAAATAAAAACGTGACTTTAAAAAAATATGTTGAGGAAAAAATAGTATAAAAATCTATTCTTTACCGCCTTCCTATAAAAAAATACAATTTTAGATAAATGGTACAATTAATTAAAGTGTTAATTAAATTCTATTAGAAGGTCTAAAATCAATTTGTATACGTCTACGTAAAATGCTCACAAAGTGATCACAATGAGGCTATAGTTGCGCAATGGCACAGCACGCAGCAACGCAGCAGTTGTGCGCTCAATTCCTATTCGGGGGAATGAAATATACATGAACAGAGTAGGGCTAATTAAAAATATATCAAGATATTAAAAAAGGAAGGAAAAAGACATACACCGACCGGTATTTATTTAAATGGTGAAAGTGATAAAATTTACTTAGCAACCTCAAGCAAAATATCTATAGGTATGCTTAAATATAAAGAAGAGGTTATCATCAAACAAGAACATAAACCTTGACCTTATCTGTTTGGTGTGTATTACATATTATGTATAAAATATAAATATGTATAGAATTTAACGAATATTATCGATGACTCCATTCATTTCATATTTACTTATTTTCAATGAATTTTCTTGTTTTATTTACTACCATAAATCAGTCGTGGCGCAGGGGCACCCAGTGTGACTGTAAAAGCGACTGGTTGTGGGTTCGATCCCCATTCGAGGAGATGAAATATTTACTAAAAATTATATTTCCATTTCTTTGCTCCGATGTCCAGGCAAAATCGCGGCGTTGCGTTCTGCCCTTCAACACGCAATGCCTCCAGAATTCGGCAGAAAGTGGGGAACGGAGTGTCTGAATACTAGGTTCCTCCCTCTGCCTACCCTGCTGTGTGCGGGTAGGCAGTAGACATTTATTTGATTTAATTTATTTACTACCAGCGGACCTGCGCGGCTTCAACCGTGACACGAAATACCAGAATAACACAAAATAATAATTATTTTTTTTTAATTTATTGGTTTGGTTACAAACCAATAAATTAAAAAATTAACTAATCTATTCTTCAAATAAGCAAAGAGAACTAAAAAAAGAAACATGAATTAATAGTAATTAAAAAAACTCAGCTTTACGCTATATCCCGGACACATCAGGGAAGGCAGAGGGAACCCTAGTCTAGTGACCGCACAGTGCGGCTCGAGGGCTACGTCCTTTTGAATCAGTTATACCTCCTTGGTAAGTTTTTCTTATAATTATGTACAGTAAAGTATAATTTCAATCTAGATGAAATACTAAAGTTAACTAACTACTTACTATATTTATTGATTGATAAGGATGAATACCGAATTAACCGAATAAAAAATTAATGGAAAATATATTAACAATAACAATAAAATAAATTAAAATAAATATTTTAAAATAATTACGGTGGCTCAACTTTTAGAGATAAACATATACCATCGCGGATATTTTTATAGATTTTTTAAAGGATAATATTTTAACAGAACATTGCCAGAACAGTGTCTCATAAGATTGAGTCAGCATCAATCAGCGCGCCATGTAAGCGTTGAGGAAGCATTTTGGGCAACCTTTTCTTAAAACAACGGAATATCTTGTTATTTAGCAACGATTGTAACTAACATGTGAGATAAATAGAACGGAATTTTAATATATTAGTATCTGTATATTAGTTTCGAAGTTTATAATTAAGACTTTCGAACAGGACATATAAGTATAGATATAGGGCAGGTAGTATGTATAATCAGAAAATAAAAGGAATTTTATCTATACATTCTAATGTATATACTTTAATATAATTTAATGAGGCCAGTCGTGGTACAGGAGCACAAAAAATGGAAAGCGGAATGTCTTAACACTAGGTTCCCTCTGCCTACCCTGCTGTGTGCGGGATACAGCGTGAAGCTGTTTTTTTTATACTTCAATTATAGCAAGAAATCACCATGCAAAATAATTTTAAGATTTACCTACAGATTTTTTAAATCTTAAGTTTTCTACTTTAGTACTATAAATAATATCTTTAGACTGTAATTATTTAAAAATTCCACTTTTATGATAAAAATACATACTCGTACAATATATACAAGAATATGTAACTACAGCATTGTCGTTATCGTCAATAATTTCCTTGTTTTGCACGAAACGTAATGTTCTTGAATAAAATGAAGTAGAATATGACGTTGTTACATGTTGAAAAACAATCATTCTTTGTCTTTTTATGCTTAATTTCATTGATAGCTATGTATTGATAAAAAAAAAATCTCGTTGGTTTAAGCAAAAAATATTTAATGAAACGGAAATGGTAAAAACCTATTTATTGTGATTTCAACCAACAAAAATAAAGGAATAAATGTTATAATTATAGTTTAATATAAATCTTATATGGAATTTTGTTTCAACGAAAATTAACATTTTCTGTTCAAAAATCATTTATAAAGAGGTGCATAGAGCATGCTCTAATTCAATTGTTTCATATAAATAACGATATGATATCGTAAGTATCGTTGCATACCTACAAAAGATAGTTAAACTGCATTACACACAAGTACAAACTGTCAAGTTGCTATAATCTTTGCTATTGTTATTATAAAATGGTGCATTTCAGAAACAATAACTACATTATAAGTTATACTAAAAAGAAAACGAACAGTGCAGTACGGTCGACGAGTCGTTGCCACCCCGAATTACGCTTTCTGAACTTTTGCGCATTCTTCACTCATTTCTTAAATCAAATTAATCGAAGGTAAGAAACGCAGCCATCTACAGTTAGCTTTAGGGCGGCCACGACTCGTAGACCGTATCGTATATCAGCGTTTCTTCTCTACTAAGTCAGCGTTTCGCATCTTTAGTGCATAACGTACAACGTAATAAATGAGATTAGTAAATTTGATTATACAATTACCTTGTAACTGGATATAGCTGACTGAATTTCTGACACAAGTGTAAGCTGCACGAGTTCTCTATGTGACAGTTAAGAGGTTTTCCTGTAAACAATTTTATTATATAAATATAATAGCGGTTTTCGTAGCGTAGTGGGTTAACAAGGGCGTTTCAGGCACAAAATCTTTGTAGGTTCGATTCCCATTCGAAAGGAGATAAATTATTTTCAATTCTCCATGATGGCATGGTAAATAGCGGTAAATAGTACTGACAACTAAGTTTATTGGAACTACTAAAAAAATACACATAACATAATATTTAAATTCGACAATGGCTACTTTAGTTCGTAATTGTATTGTAGCCATCAACGCCCACCTCTATAAAATCAACACGCTACAATCAGCACGTTTTAAATCTCTAATTCGACCGGAAATATATATAGAGGGGGATATTTACAATATTATATCAGTATGTACCTACCATATTGTTATTATAACAAGATTGCATAGCATATTATTATACTAAAAAGAGTGTTATTCTACCTGACAGTTTTGGGTTCGATTCCCACTTAGAGTGATTATAGTTAATCATTATATAAAATGAGACTGTGTGCATTCTACAATTAAAAAACTATTAGGATTTTTTTAGTTATCTAACAAAATATGAGAAACACACAATACAAGTTAAAAAAAATATCATTACTAACTTAAAAAAAATATAAATATAAATTACATCATATTCGCTAGAATATACTGATCGTTTATAATTTACAATTCACAGTTTAATAACCATGTTAAATTACGGTACTTTGTTGCTGGTTTGTTAACTTTTACAATTACAACTAAATTAAAATTATACATTTACATACATACACACAAGGATTTATTATAAGTATGTATATATGTGTCAGTTATTTTTTTTGAGGCAAAGCGCGGTGTTGAGTTCTGCCACTTAACACGCAATGCCTCCTGAATTCGGCAGAAAGAGGGGAACAAAGTGTCTTTCACTACGTTCCCTCTGCCTACCCTGCAGTGTGCGGGATACAGCGTGAAGCTCATTATTATATTATTATTATTTTGTTTTTCTTTAAAAAGAATATTTGACGATATAACGCTGTACCCTGGGTGTAACAGTGCAGGCAGAACTAACCTAGCGTTGAGGCTGTCCGTTCCCCGAGCATCATCTCTTACCAGAGCGAGAAAATTTAAATATAAAAAAGTCAATCCTGAGTAGGAATCGGACTCACACCTGCCGAATTTACAGTAACCACTGGTCTGGTGTGGAAGAGCTTAAAAAATATATATAAAAGTAATAAGAACATCTCTTACCATTTTCATCTTCAGTGGGTGGTTTAATAGGAGACCACGTGACGCCGTGGTCGAACGAAATCAGCGATATAAGATGGTCAGGCTCTATATTGGATCCTTGAGTCTTTTGATTCACTTTCGACGCTATGTAAATACCCTTCAACCCCTCAACACGATATAGATCGGTAAACGGATCCTCTGTTACATCTCTGAAATGAAAGTTTGTTATTTATTGTGTCTTATTGACCTATTAATTTTATTAGAAACAATATTTATAAATTGCAATGCTCATACAGTATGATGGACTTGAGTAAAATCTTTAATATATGGACTAGCTTTTGTGTACTAATACCAACAAGATGCAATAAGATAAAAATTAAAATTCAATAGAGGGAATCATTTACAGTCTCCTTTTTCTATATTATTAGTCCGCCTTACTATAACATAAAGAAAATATAAAACTATAGGCAACGATAAAGCAGGAATTTTCAATGTAAATTCCGTGTATGTATAAAATTCCAAATAAACATCAGTTTCAAGATGTATCATAATTTTCAATATAATTTTGAATAAAATTGAACTGAAGAATAATTTACGATTAATATTGTTTATTTCGAAATAATTATAATTATCCAAACATAATATTTACTTATTAATTTATTTATTTATTAAGGACAAGTGACAAAACATACACTTAATGGAATATTACAATCATGTCTTAAAAACTATTGGCTTAGTGTTGCTTTACTTATAAGCTGCCACGGCATTATATTATTATTATTATAATATATAAAATAATACAAAGTCTTAAAATTTTATTCTACTTAGATCTAGGTACCTAGTAAACAGGAAAAAGTTTGTCAGTGAAAAATCCAATAGTTTTTCCTCATCGTTTCTCGCTATATATTACTAAGAATTAAAAGATATAATAAATTCCTTTTAAAGGCTAACTACGAAGCTTCAGAACTTAATTTATAATATATAAATGTCTGAATTTATATTATATAATTTTTAATTACAAGTTCAATTTTAAAAAAGTTTAAACGTAGCTTTAGAATTTATTCAACGTGTAACGTTGTTTCGTTTTCGTTGACTGTTTTGAAAACAATTTGTTCCCAGAATTAAATGAACTACTAGCAACCCAATCGCAGAATTTAAAAATATGATTTCTAGCCTATATTACTATAAAGTTTCATCTAAGCCCGCTCAGCACTGTTTCCGTGCAAGCTGAACAAACATACAGTCTCACAAACTTTAACATTTATAATATTATTAATTATATGGACTAATGATTACTCACTCTAACCAGCTGTCCTTCCAGTTACCATCAGGGAAGTAGCACAATATTTGCTCCAGACTTAACACAAAATTGTATTGAGTGAAATCTTTGTTGATTTCCGATACGTACAAATTGGCTAAACTGTCTGTGTGCATGACAGACACAAATATGCGTTTGTCGGTCACATCAGCTACGTGGAACTTGTTCAGATCGAGTTCGGTCTGGAACTCCGCCTTGAAAAATGGTCCACGTTGATGTGATATGTAAAGGTCTAGGGAGTTTTTCTGAAACATTCAAAATATCATTAATAATCAGCTTCACGCTGTATCCCGTTATTTATACAGCAGGGTAAGCAGAGGGAATCTAGGAGAGTAGGAGAGTGTTAAGACCCTGTGTTACCCAATTTCTGCTGAATTCTGGAGGAATTGCGTATTAAGTGGCAGAACTCAACGCCGCGCTTTGCGCTCTACACCAGAGCAAAGAAAGGGAAATATAAAATTAAGTAAATATATCTTCTCCTCGAGTGGGGATCAAACCCACAACCAGTCGATTTTACAGTCTCAGTTTTAAAAAAATATATAAAGTAAAATAACATGTGACTATATTGCCCGGTACGTGTGTGTAATGTTATAAACTGTAAGTCTATCGTACTTTGTAGCGACCTACAGTAAGCAAGTATCAAATATAATAATGTCATTGCAAATAAAATAAACATAAAGTATAGAAAAAGAAATAAAAAAAGTATACATAAAAATTAATATTCCATCGTTATTCGATAACGATGCATCGTTCCATTATCCAATCAATCGATCGAACGACCCGACAAATGGTTCATGTGACTGTGCATCCTTTAGTATTTTATTTATAATTTATACAATTTCAAACATTATATGTTTGAAACTATTCAAATATAAATAAAGTTTTCATTTTACATCCGCAATATTGAAATTTTGATACAACCAATTCCCGTATGCAACATATTATTGCAAATGTTGTATATAAAGGTCTGAAAAGGTCTTATCCTATATAGTCCTCTTTCTTATCATCTTTATAAATATCACAGATTGTAGTCTGTAACTCAGACCCTTAGCCAGTACTCATTGACAGTGACTCATTGACTCTAAGGAAGCGAAAACAACTATTATAAACCTACATTATAACATTTAACTTTGCCTACTTTACAAGAAAGCCCGGTCGTGGCGAAGGGCACAAAGTGTGACTGTAAAATCGACCGGTTGTGGGTTCGATCCCCACTCGTGAAAGTGAAATATTTATTTACATTGATATTTTCATTTCTTCGCTCTGGCGTGGAGTCAAAGCGCGGCGTTGAGTTCCGCCACTCCACATACACACACAATGCCTCAGGATTCAGCGGAAAGTGGGGAACGGAGTGTCTTAACACTAGCACCCTCTGCCTACCCCACTGTATGCCAATACAGCGTGTAGCTGATTTATATTATATATCCTGATATAGTACTATTACAAAATTAAACTGCTTTCCTAGAAATATTACCAATGTCTACATCTAAATCTGGGCTTAATATAAGTACAACACTTTGTAACAACATTATAAAATGTCAAAAAGTAAAACGTTTCTTAACCTTCAAGCGAGGCCAACTTAATTTAAATATAGCTTATTAATTTCTTTGTTATAATAGAATATAAGTGTAACAAACAAAGAAATTAAAAGGTTAAATTTATAACTTAAAAACAAATCAAATATAATATTATTTATTTTTAGTTACATTTATACTAATAACTAGACTCAAAGAATACCTATACTATAAAACCACTTATTAGGAACCCATATATAGATTAGCTCACTGCAAATATTATGATTCACGTACTGTGTCAATTGAGATATGTATAAGCAATTCAACGTTGAGTTTTGCCACTCAACACGCAATGCCTCCAGAATTCGGCAGAAAGTGGGGAACGGAGTGTCTTAACACTAGGTTTCTTCTGCTTACCCTGCTGTGTGCAGGATACAGCGTGAAGCTGATTTATTGGGAAGGCAGCTGTTTATACAATATCAAATATAGGCATTAAACAATAAACCATAACAAAAAAACTTAATTTAAATTAAGAAACAGATAAATGAATAAAAGTACGTAGATATTAAATTAAACTTGCTAATTATCCTTTTTAATCCGTGACATTTAACCTGAAACGACCCTACTGAAAAGTATTTAAATGTGTAAGCACTTGTCATATGGCGTTTTATATGACTCACTGTATGCATAATTCCTACTAGGAATAGGCACAATATAAATATGATTCACATTAAAATATTTATTATTATTTTTTAATATATAAAAAAATAAAATCAGCTTCACGCTGTCTACAGCAGGGTAGACAGAGGGAACCTAGTGTTGAGAAACTCCGTTTCTCACTTTTCGCCGAATACTAGAGGCATTGTGTGTTAAGCGGCGGAATTCAACGCCGCGCTTTGCCTCGACACCAGAGCGAATTAAAATAAATATACTCCTCGTGTGGGGATCGAACCCACAACCAGCCTCTCCCGGCCTCCGTATATTTAAATAATTTATAATTTGTATATAAATTACGCAACATTTTCATATCTGCCAGTTAGTGTTTTGATAGCCAGAGGTTTATAGTTCTTACCTATCAATGAATCAAAAATACTTCATTACATAAAGATGATAAATACAAACATAGTTGGTATTACAGATTTTACAATGTTTACCAGTAGAGTGCAAAGGCAGTCTTATCAATTATAAGTGATCTCTTACAGGCAACCTTAAGTGGTAAGAGACGAGGCCGTCATGGCGAAGAGGCACAAGTGTGTGACTGCAACGCGATGGTTATGGGTTCGATTCCCACTGGGGGGAATTAATGATTATTTATATATTGATTTCTGCACTCTGGCACCAAGGCAAAAGCCCGAGCCCGGCATTGACTTCCACCACTAAACACGTGTTGCAAATTATTTCGAAAATTCGATGGAAAATGGGGAACGGGTTGCCTTAACTCCAGGTACTCTCTGCCTGTCATGCAATATTCGGGATACAGCGTGATGATGAGTAGCAATAGACTATAGTTGGCGAAGAACGGTCTTGCCCTTCTCAAAAAGGTATACTATACAAAAACTGTTAAGCATGATTGAAGCCAATTTAAAAATACACTCAACGAAGTAATTTATTTGTATAATAGGGGCGGATTTTATTAAATGTGAACAAGTTAACTGTTAACAAAATGTTTCATTTAACCTTGACATGTTTCTTCTTTAGAAAATTAAAAAGTACATAATAATAAATTGAAATCCGTACAAATTAGATTTTTATTTATACTTTTTAAAGAAATCTTTATTCTTATTTAAATTAAAATATGTGATATTTACAAGTCCACATCAAAATAAGGACTTAAAAATCAATAAAAATTTACAAAGTGTTACGTAGGTATGTATCTATGTCCCACATCCACAATCTATCAATGAAATTCAATCGCAATATATTTTATCAAGTGGAACTCCCACTAGAACAATATGATTGTTTGTTTGTGAAAGGTAAACATTTCATGTAATATAAAGCTATCATAATAGAATAAGCACTTCCTAGGTTCCAAGTACTTAACTTAATATAAACAACGATAGCATAACACAAGCATATAAGCATTGTGAAAGTTGACACCACGGTGACCCATTCGACACGTATGCATGTTGCTGTATAGTGTATAGTATTCGATAAGAATAAAGTGCCTAATGCAAGATGTCGTTAGAAAAAAAAAAGATTTTTAAGTTAAAGGAACCTTAGGTAATGTTGTTGTAAAATAAAATAAATATATGACATTCCGTCCACTTTCCGTACCACGCCTACCAGTGATAAAAATGTAGATAAAAAATATGTAAAAAAATACATTTTCTTTGTTCATATTCTAGTCCTTTTAGTTCTAATAAAATAGTATTAATATGATATAATCCTATTATTTAGCCGTGACTTGTATGACATGTGATGATATACCTACAATACGTAATAGGATATACCATACACAATCTACAATTGCATTAATTACATATTTAAAACATGTAAATTAAATATAAAAAGGTTGTGGTTTATTTCATAGAGAGAGATATGAATATTAAATTTACGTTTTCCATATTTTATAAGTACTTATTATGTTTGTTATGTGGGTATTTATAATAAGTTATTACTAAGGCTTGTATTTATAAACCGCACTCAGCTCTGAAATGTTGAGAGCGATCTTGAGATGATGTATAATGTAATTTATGAAAGAAAACGGCATCTCAAGATCGATCTCGGAGTTGAAAGCGGTTTATAAATATGGGCCTTAGTTTATGCCCTATAAAATAACAGCGTTTGAGTAATTTAAACTCTATATTACATAAGGAAACTATAGCCTAGCCATCTATAGTATTGATTGATAAAGCCCTAAATTCTGTTATAAACAAAAATAAATTATAAAAAAGTATAAACACAACAACACCAGACAACAGTCGTGGAGCGGGGTCACAAGCGTGTGACTGTAAATGCGATAGGTTGTGGGTTCGATTCCCACTCGAGAAAATGAAATATTAAATATTTTCATTTCTTCGCTGTGGTGTCGTGGCTTTCTTTTCCGCTACCTACCACTCAATGCCACCAGATTTCGACAGAATGTGGAAAGCGGAGTGTCTAAGCAATAGGCTACCCCGCTGCATGTGGCAAAAGATAAAAAAAACACAAACAAACAACGTTCTAATCAAATTAACAATTCATTGTTTATGAGTTGGGCACTCATGTGTAAAAGTCACTTAACGTTCTTGACTGTCACATCGCGATAGGAACATAATGTTAATAGCGTACAAATATAATTTACATTATGCAAATTGAGTAGGTATGGAGCAACGACTATCTAAGAAACCTGAATTAAGATTGCAAATTAATATGAAGTTTTTTCCATATAAATTAATATGGACGCAATCGTGGCGCATTTTTTTTATCTGATTGCACGCTGATTATAGCTGTTTACAGCTTCACGGCTTATATCGCGTATAGCAGGTACGCGAGGGCGGTGTTAAATCACTCCGCTCCCAACTGCACTGAATTCTCGATGCATTCCGTGTTGAGTAGCGGAAAACAATGCCGCGCGTTACCTTTGCACCAGAGCGAAGAAATAAAAATATTAAATATTGCATTTCTGAGTGGAAATCAAACCCACAACTGGCCTCATCATAGATATCTATGTTATAATATTTCTAATTCTTCCCTGATTAAACAAAATGTAGCATATATTTAATGGAACTTATTATGTAGCATATATTTCCGTCAAAAAAAACGCAACGGTAATATATCTTTTAATCTTAGTCATACTAACAAGGAATAGTAGATTTGATAGATTAAATGACTTATTTATGCAGTGGAAAAAAATCTAATAAGAAACAAAGTATAAAACACAATTAGTTTTCAACTTCTGCCTATGCTATATATATATATATTATGAAAAAATACAAATAAACCAACACTATATAAATCCGGCATCAAGTATCGTATACAAAATAAATAAATCCTATCACTCAGTTCAGAGGTCAAACCAGTGTATACTGTGATTCAATGAGAACGCTCTAAGAGTCAAATTATTACAACCACAGGCGGGACAAATTTGTCTCGTATTATTCACTTTAGTGACTACTTCCTTGCGACAAGTGGAAATTTAGTGACAGGCCGAAGCATGAACGGAACGTAGCGCAAGTACCTACCATGCTTAGTTTAATCGGCTAAATAGTTTTACGTATAAAAAAGATATATTACAATTTCTTATAATTTTAACATGTATTTAATTACTTGAACATTTTTTCTGGTCGAATTAATATTTGAATAAGAAACGTTGTAAAAATAGTGTAGTTTCTACAATAACGTACATACAAGGCAAGGAGCAGGGGTGACGACACAAGGTAGAGATTGTAATACGACGATTATGGGTTCGAATCCTACTCGGGAGAATAAAATATTATCAAGTAATATTATCAAGTAATATTTTACGGTCATGGCGCAGGGGCACAAAGTGTGACCACAAGAGGAGATGAAATATTTATTTACATTTATATTTTCATTTCTTCGCTCTGGTGCAGAGGCAAAGCGCGGCGTTGAGTTCCACCACTCAACACGCATTACCACCTCCAGAACTTGGCAGAAAGTGGGGAACGAAGTGTCTCAACACTAGGTTCCCTCTGTCCACCCTGCTGTGTACGGGATACAGTGTGAAGCTGATTTTTATTTGATTTTTTAATTCCTTCGCTTTGGTACCGAGGTGAAAATCCGGCGTAGAGTACCGCCACTCTGCACGAAAAGACTCGAAAAATTCGGCGGAAGGTGAAGAACAAAGTGTCCTAACTCTATATACCCTCTTCTTACCCACACACACACAAAGCGTGATGCAAAAAAGGAATCAGAACTATAATTTGATAGTGGAATCGTGGTACACGAATTCAGATCATCCGTTAAAGCCTTTCAAATTCTATTTGAATTCCAGCTATTCTCTACAGGCACTATTTAATATAGCGCTAATATTTTTACACCCCGGCACTAGAAGCAGTGCGCAGCGGTATTGATTACTTGTTACTTCAAAGCAACAGTCATATCGTTTGTTTATTGCTGAATGAGCTCAGTAGGTTTAATACGCAATATTTTTAAGTTCACTCTTCATACTACATAGAATTTAGTGTTCAAAACACTCCGTTCTCTGATTCCTGCATGGATTTGGACATGGACGTGGAAGTCAATGTCGTACTTTCTCATACAGGGAGGGGGTAATAAATCATTACTTCAAGTGGAGATCAAGCCCACAGACCGCTTATTTACGGTCAAACGCCGTCTCCCTGTGCCACAATGGTCTCTTGCTTTCTTCAATGTTTTATTTTGTTACATAACATATTGATCAGTTTAACTTGTTTTGCCTCTCTGCTGCGCTAAAACACTTGTATTTAGTTATGTAAAATAAACCATAAATGTCAACAACCACTATAATATGCATATCTTCAATAATTATGTTTTTTTTACATTTTTCTCTCTTTCACTCTTATAAAAATATTATAAAAGATTTCTCAAAAATTATTAAGGAAAACGGCTACATTATCCTCATATTACGAAAATATAAGACGGTTCTTTTTTATTTTTTATATCTTTCAAGATATTGCATATTGAGTGATGGACTTAAATACCGTACTTTGTACTAGACTCCCAGAGCGGGGAAATGAAATTAATTCTTTTCCCAGAATAAGAATCGAACCTGTACTTGCACATTTTCTTATTTTAACATATGAAAAAGATAAGTCAATTGAATAATACATAATTTTCATAAAGTTGACTTATGGTCTATAACACAAAACTACGTAATATATCAAGTTTATATGAATAATGCATCGCACAGGAAGCAATTGGAGTTTAAGGGCAACTGTTATCAACCCTGTTCGATGAAGTGTACTTGAAAAATAGTAAAATATAATTAGCATTTTTAACAAGTCCCTAAGCATTTTAATTATTTATAAGTTTTGTTTAATTATATTTTTATCAGTTTCACGCTGTATTCCGCAAATAGCAGGGTAGGCAGAGGGAACCTAGTATTAAGACACTCCGTTCCCCACTTTCTGCCATTTGACACGTTTTTTAACTTCACGCTGTATTCCGCATACAGCAGGGTAGGCAGAGGGAATCTAGTGTTAAGACAATCCGTTCCCAATAACATATTTTCGTTACCCACTTTTCTACGAATTCTGGAGGCATCGCGTTTTGAGTGGCGGAACTGAACGCCGAAACATGTTGTTATGTAGGTATGTATATACCTGTAAGAATACGCAGATCCTGTTTTGAATAGACAAAATATCTTTTTGTTTCTATATCAACTGCATCCTATACCTACATACAAATAGATTCTTTCATGCTGAGACACGGAACTCAACGACAGCCCACACAAACTACAAAAACATGCAAGTAATACCACTGAACCATGACGAGCGGTAATAAAACTTAAATATTAACTTATTTTGAGTTGCTTTCAATAAAAAATCAAAAACTTTTCAAAATATAAAGACTTTTCTAGCTACACTTAAATCATTTTTTTTGTACTAATTACTAATTCGTTCTACAGATAAAATCTCGTCAAAACCAATCATTCGCTCTAACATAATATCCATATAAAATATGAAATTATCTAGCCAGTATTTAAAAAGATGTATTAAATATTTTTGTAAAAAATATTGTAATATAAATTGTGGGGGAGCTTATCGCCGCGCTATGCCTTGTTACCAGAGCGAGAGCATGAAAATATGAAATGATGCATTTTCCAGTGGGAATTGAGCCCACGACCATCGCGTTTACACATGTACCACTAGACAAAGAAGACCTCGGTTTCAGATATTTTAAAAATTGTAGGTTATAAAAGTTGTAACCTTCTAAGCATGGAAATCATACAACTGCTGCGCCAAGTTATTCCCTTATTATTCAAAACGCACGAAAGATTACCTGCACACCCATCTTACACGTGACCAGAATAAACGTTCATTAACCTAATTTAATGTATAGTTCTAACTATGACGTTGTTCTTGCAAATCAAAATTTTACGAAAAAATTGTATAATTTTTTTTATTTAAAAGTAACTTTTGTTAGATTTTTATATAAAACAACTCACCTCTTTAGATTGTTTCGTTGCAAACATGAAATCTCCTTTGATCTGGAAGTCCTTCGCATTCGCAAACAATTCGTGTGCGTTTTCCATATTGCTGGGATCGCTGACACTCAGCACGGTACTGTTGCCGCCTGGCTTCCATCTTTCCACGTAGAAAATCTTAGAAAATCCTGGCCCCGATGACCAGAAAAAGGTCTTCACGTAGCTTTGTATCATTTGGAATGTCTTCCCGCCATCAGAAGTCATATAAAGCTACAATAAAACGTTTTTTTTTATTAAATATGTAGTTGTTAATATATTTTTTAACTTCTCTACTATCTGTTATTCTATAACTTCAACACCGTATATTATTTTAAAACATTTTTCATTAATGGCACCATTTATGAAAGTTGTTTTAAAACTAGAATAAAAATAAAGTAAGCTGAAACATAATAGAAATAAAATGAAAAAATATTTAAAGGCTTTATTTGTTGAAGCTAACAAATAATACTTAAATATACGTGATATTGTGAGTATGTTTTTTCCAATAAAAATATAAAATATATATGTATGTACGAACAAAATAATTTACAATATCTATTCACGCAATACACATAACATATATGTATAATTTATATACCTATAGGTATATAAAATTATACAAATATGTAAATTATCACAGTCACGTATCAATCGTGATTATAACCAGAAGATGAAGCTACGTCATATTTAAGTTGAAATATATTGTTATCTATTTCAATAAAAATGTCAGTGAATGCACTAAACAAGTTACTTGACCGAGACCGGCATAACTGTTATCTATTAATATAATATAATAATGCATAAATTATAACAATTTATTGTAAATCAACTAATTATTAGTTCATACATGATTATATTTTAAAATTTAATTACAATATAAGATATCCGTGATTATATTTATAATTGTAAAGACAAAGATATCCTATAATCCTACTCTATAAAAAAAGTGAAATTTATCAGTCAACTTCTTTATTAAAATCATTATAATAATTCCACAAAATAAACACAAAATAAGAAATACAGATACAGCAAGTAAATATATATGAATAATTTTCTTGTTATAAATACATTCAATAATAAAATTCTTAAAAATTCTATAAAAATAATAAATTTTACTATTAAAATTTAATATTGTTTATCCAAAAGCAAGATATAAGCAAACAATTTACACTATACGATAAACAGCCTTATCTCAGTGATAAAATGACTTTGTCTAGGCGACCTTAAAATTATATTTTTATTATAAAAGTATTTATAGTATAGTAAAGTATGAATTTTTAATAAAAGTATTGAATCAGAGATAAAAATATAAATAAAAACATAAAATAAAAGGTCAGGATTATAATAAATATATAATATACTTACATTTCTAGTAGAATTAACTTTATCCAATATAACGTATCTATTAGGAATGTCCTCATCGAAGGCAAGCTCGCTGGGATGGAAGTTGAGGTCAGATCTTCGTATCGTTTTCCCATTATCACTGGTGAAGTATAGCTTCTGATTTGTTGAATCGACGAACACGCACTAAAATCGTATTTTAAATTAGTGTACATTACAATATAATTTTAATTTATTTTTCATACGAGAAAGTAAAATAAGTAATACAAAGAACTGTTTAAGTTAAGACAAAGAAATGCAAAGTATATTTTTATAATTATTAAAACAAAATAATCACATTTTATTCGCCTCAAGTATGTTAATATATTTTTGTTTAATTTATGAATATGATATTCCTTATAAATATTAATAAAATTAAAGATAAATAAGATCGTCTCTAAATTTGTTCACTTGGTTTTATTTTCGTAAGTCTTGTCAAGTTTAGGTAGGGAATAAAATATTCTTTGTCTGAGATAGCTAGCTCATATCTAGTAAAAACAAAGAACAATTAATATCTTGTATGAATTAACCAAATGATTGATTCTAATTATCTTGCCAGACTGATTGATAACTAATTGAGTATCTCGAGGCCAGTCGTGGCGCAGGGGCACAAAGTGTAAAACCGAATGGTTGTGGTTCGATTCTAACTCGAGGAGATGAAATATTTACTTAAATTTATATTTCCATTTCTTCGCTCTGGTAACGAGGGAAAGCGTGGCGTTGAATGCTGTCGCTCAACACGCAATGCCTCCAGAATTCCGCCGAAAGTGGGAAACGGAGTGTCTTAACACTAGGTTCCTTCTGCCTACCGTGCTGTGTGCGGGATATCGCGTGAAACTGATTTGATTTAAAAATATCATTCATAATACACAAGAAACAATAAATATTCAAAAATATTAATTAAATCTTTACTTAGCTGATGAAATTGAAATTATATTTTTCTTTAACATTCGATGTGAATAATCAAGTGGTAATTTAAATATTATTTATTTAATAAGAAAAAAAACTTTTGAATTATTAAATTATATAGAAATGTCTGTAGTGTCAGTCAACAAGAAGCTAGCACCGAGCTGGAAAGCAGCTGCCTCTTTTAAGAAGATCTGGCAAGAAACTTATATTATATTGAAACTTGTTATATTTTGTAAAAATGTGGAGAGACAAAATCAAAGTGCACGAGTTGTTCTGATGTCCAGTTTCCGCCCTAATCGATGTTACGTATTGCATGGGGGAGACCCAACATCACATAATTTGTTTTACAACAGTTGAGTTGAGGCCGGCCGTGGCGCAGTGGCACGAAGTGTGACTGTAAAACCGACTGGTTGTGGGTTCGATCCCCACTCGAGGAGATGAAATATTTACTTAAATTTATATTTCCATTTCTTCGCTCTGGTGCCAAGGCAAAAGCGCGGCGTTGAGTTCTGCCACTCAACACGCAATGCCTCTAAAATTCGGCAGAAAGTGGGGAACGGAGTGTCACACTAGGTTCCCTCTGCCTACCCTGCTGTGTGCGGGATATAGCGTGAAGCTAATTTTTTAATTTACAACAGTTGAAACGTATATCCGTATTATTTATTATAAACTCTAATAAATATATGTAAATGGTAAAAAAATCTACGATACCTATAATAACTATATACACATACATAGGTATTGTCAATTCTATATCACATTTAAAAAAAAAACAAGCAATATTATCTTCGTAAACAAAGAAAAACAATACATGCTGCTGCTTCAAGAGTTGTTGACTCTACTAGTATAATGCCACTTGAATGACTCTACTAGTATATTAATAAAATTTTAAAGTAAATTTTATTCACTAATTATATGTATAAGAAAAAAATGTAGCGGAATTTTAATAATTAATTACATTTACAGTTTATTTTTTTTACTTTCTTCTTCACTGTATATCCCGCAACTAGCCGGATAGGCACTGAGAACCTAGTGTTAAGACACTCCGTTCTCTTTAGGGCCCTTCTGTTCGCCACTTTCCGCCGAATTGTCGAGGTATTGCGTGTTGAATAGCGGTAACCCATAACTGTTGCCTTGTGACCCTGCGATCTAGTGCTAAGACAAGGTTACAAACTTCCCACCCATTTTTGGGCACATTGCGTGTATAGTAGTGGGACTCAACAATAATATGAGGTATCGTAAATAATTAATTTTCCACAAAAGAAACCGAACACACAACCTCGGTATTTACACGCCACTACGCTACAATAGCTTCAACACAAATTTCAACGACATTTTCTATATTAAAACCGTATGCCCATATTTCTAATAAACAGAACGCACATGGTAATTCGACACATACAACACTTATTCAGTAGTTCAATGACTCTTCAAGAATAAAAAGATGTATGTATATATTTATATTTATCACAAATTTGTGATTTCAATTATTTGACACAAGATAGTATAAGTCATTTACTTTTTAGGCAAATGTTGTATTTGTGTGTGTGACCTTGTGAGACGTGACTTGCATTGTTGTTCACTAATTATTTTTGTAAAATATATTATTAACTATAATGTATGTATATATCTTGAACACATTGATAGACATTTTTGACATTTTAAACATTTTTTTTTAAATAGATCTGTGACCTCACTTAAATAAATTCAAGGTTCCAAGGTTTATTAATATTAAGAGGAACATCCCCAAAAGACTCTACTCCTCTTTCATCATATGATGTTTATAATCATAGAGTGTTTTCAATGTTTATGGCTAGAGAATATTCAGGTTGATGCTGAGCATATTTTCTTTGAGCATTGGTGTTTCTGTCTTGACTGTTTTTTTAGGCATTTGTGGATCTCTTTATTGTTTTTTTTATACATGCACTTTTATAAACAAAAGGCCAACATATATAACAAAACAAGGTATAAATATACCCCATATAACATAATAATACCAAATAACTAAATAGTTTAAATAATGAGTAGAAATAAAAAAAATATTCATTAAATATCCACAGAACAAAACATACCATTAAAATTTGACAAAAATAATAAAACGTTATTAAAAACACCATAAATTATAGTATTTTAAGAGTTATTATAAGATTTACTTACAAATTCTGGATACTTTGGATGGTTAAAGAATTTGTCCAACTGTGCATATCTACTATCCGGAGTATCTCCAAGACGGAAGCTTTCAGTTTTATTTGTGAAATTCTTTCCATAATCATAAGATATATAGAGGGCTGATGAAGAAATGGCTCCTTTATTTCGAGAAGTAGAATCCCTTGCTAAGCATATAATCACATTGGAACCTTCGCCCACCCAATGCACCATAAGTTGTTGATGACTGTCATTGAGATGAGTAGTCTGTTAACAAAAACATTTTTATTACAATATTTCCTTTAAAGTATAGAATAGGCAGAAGAAACCCAGGGAGTAAGATACTCCCATAATAAGATACATATATAAAAAAGTGAGAGAGAAATGGACTGACCCTTTCTCACTCTTTTACAGTTTTTGTGTGGACTGGGAGATCTTAACACCAAACTTTGTCATGTTACTGTGGAGAGCAAAGGAATATAATGAATTCCCTTATTCTTCAAACCTACAATGGCCAAAAAATTTCTTACAACTTCAATGCTTATTCCATATATGAGGTGTATATAGTTAGGAAAACGGAGAGAACCTGTTGTCAAGATACTCAGTCCTCAGTTTTTATGTCCAAGTTCTTTTTTTGGTCAAAATAACACATTGTTTTCTAGAAGATTTTAATAAAATAAAATAAATAATACTAAAAGAGAGGAATAAATTCACAACCACCATATGCCTATGGTGGTTGTGGACTCTTAAAGAGTTCTTTACACAAATGTGTCTTAGAAAACACAAAAAATTGAAGCAGGACTTAAACTCACTCAAGATGCCTAAAAGGTGTGGGTTCAAGTCCTATTACATTAAAATTTTAAATATTTCTTTTCTATTATTTTTTTTTTTATTTATAATATGGAAAATACTTAATAAATGTAAAAAAATATTACTTTACATGGTTATTTTATTTATAACCAATATTAATTGATAAAAATGACAGCAAACACAACATGTAAATTGTTTTCCTCCTTATATATCGCAGCAGTAGTAAATTAAAATATGACATTTATTTATCCTTTAAGCTTGCTGAAACATTTTATTTCACCAAGTAATGTTACTATAAATAATTTAAACCAACTATTTGCCCTTCAACGGAAAATACGAAACGCATTTTGCCGAGGATGACAATTAGAATGCTAGTGACGCGGTAAAGATAAAAATAGTAGAAAGTATACTGCATATAAACATGTTCTAAGCAATATCGCTTTTACGTTCTTAGTTATAAACAACAAAATAAATCATTGTCACATTACGCGGGCAATGTACGATAGGTAAATCAAAACAAAGGGGAGTTATTGAATAAGGAAATAATAGTTACCCATATATTAGGATGTTTTTCTACCGACGTATCGTCTATTGTTGAAGGCGGTAATGTCGTGACATCGCGCTTTGTTCTTTCTAAAAATTTACTATCTTTTTCTTCATTGAATCTATTTATTACAGTTATTTTTTGAGATGATTGTTCATCTGCCACGTAAAGAGTATCTCCCGGTGAACCATATCGTTGAACACTCAGCACCGACGAAATAATATTCACTAAAATTAATAAACTTATTTTAAATTTTATTGACGCTAACATTTTGACATCACTGCAGATCCAAAGTCATCCGACTGCGACAATAATTCGAATAAAACTGCGCTTTAAGGTTTTCCTTTGACTGATTTACCAAAACACAATGAATTGACAATTGAAAAGTGACATTAGATCCGTTCGATTCTTGACCTGTCAGAATTTTTTTATTTAACGCCATGAACAGTTGCATTTTAACAAGCGTCAAAAAATATACAGATAAAAAATAAAAGTTGCTAGCGCTTAAAATTAAAGTCTTAAAAAATATGTACCTTTAATTTCATTTTAAGAAAATTTATTATTGACATAGAAAAAGAAGAACTTTGTAATACCACTCCCCAACATAACTTTGTAATACCACTCCCCAACTTAGCTAGGACAAACAAGGCATGCCTAACTTGCTCGATTGGCAAAAAGTTTCTATAACAAAATCAGGCAAAAGATATAGGACTTCTATCTAACCTCCATCTGAAAGCACACCCTTGACCAGCCAAAGTTATGATATCCTATCATTTGATGCTCCAGAAACCTTTAATCGCTCAAAACATGGGACCTCCACCACTTATTTTATATGGAATAGAAATTGTGAAAACTTGAAGAAACACTAGAGACTGTTTTTAATCCATTTGATGTCAGCTTTAAAATCGTTACAGAAACTCAGTTTAGAGTAAATTGTAACTCATCAGTCATAGAAAAAGCTCATGAATCCGGTGAGAGAAAAAACCCTTTTTACTTTGGACACACTTTCACAAGAAAAGACGATAGAGAGAGGCTAGAATCTAATAGAAACAACAAAAAAGTCAAAGATATAAAATATATGAATATCACACAGCTGTAAAAATTGATAATCCAAAGAAACGCAAGACAATTCCTCAGTGCAATAGATGTAAGCAGTACGGGAATACCAAAAACAACTGCACCAGGCATTTTAGACGTTTTAGACATTTTAGATGTGTGAAATGTACTCAATCTCACAAGACAAGGGATTGTCCAAAGAAAGACCAAAACAGTCGTACAAAATGAGCTCTTTGCTTTGGAAACCACCCAGCCATCCACAAGGGATGCCAGGTATACAAAAAAATCTATTATGTAAAATTCAATAAAAGCTTCAAATAACCAACAAACTCCCAGCCTAAGTCTCCAACTATGAAAGAAAAAGAGGTGAGAAATATAAAAAATACAAATATAAAAGTTAAAAATTACAAATACAAATGTTATTAATAAATTAATTACAAATCCTATTAATGCAGCCTTGAAGACTCGAATTTGAGAAAAGACAATTGCTCCGAATTTGGCAAACAAATGGACACCCTTCCGATAAAACTACATGTACTTAACTGAGCCAGGTTAGATCTTAAGAAAGCAATTATAACTTTATGATATAATATATATATTCTGGGACATATAACATGCGTTTCATAGAATATGACACATAAGTTTACTCTACAAAATTAACCTTACTACTTCATTCACATCTTGAGCTGCTGAAAAAAGCGCTCGCCTTGACTTCTACTCTCGCAGAGCAGCGGTCCCTCAAGGTTCTGTACTGGGCTCATTTCTGTACACCTTATACCCCTTATCATCACTGTCATCACAGCTACCTTGGCTTGCTTCTAGAATATTACAAGACACCGTTGAGAACTGACAAAATCTTACATATCACTTTCTCTCTTCGGCAGGGAAATCGTCTTCCAATAACCTTATGCACGGAACTTCTTTCTTCCTTCTTTCGCCTTCTTCCTTCGTCATACTTCGTAACTTAATTAAATATCTTGGGCTACATCTCGACCGACGAATGACCTGGAGAACCATGTAAGAGCGAAGTGAAATGAAATAAATTCCAGAATGAGATGATTCTGGTAAGGAATTCCAAACTGCCACTGACGAATAAACTGCTGTTGAATAAGGTGGCCATAAAACACATTTGGACGTATTGTATCCAGCCGTGCTTGAGATTGCAGAAATTTCTACTATTAGAAAAGAAATAGCTAATACTTGCACTAAATACAAGCTTGACTTAAACTGGACGAAAGATAAATAAATCAGCTTTCAAGCTGTATCCCGCACACTGCAGGGTAGGCAGAGGAAACGTAGTGAAAGACACTCCGTTTCCCACTTTCTGCCGAATTCCAGAGGCATTGCGTGTTAAGTGGCAGAACTCAACGCCGCGCTTTACCCTGACACCAGAGCGAAGAAATGGAAATACAAATTTAAGTAAATATTTCATCTCCTCGAGTGGGGATCGAACCCACAACCAGTCGGTTTACAGTCACACTTTGTGCCACTGCGCCACGACCGGCCTCGACGAAAGATTCGTTTCGTATAAGTATAAGAGTCCTTATTATTGGATACTGACCTTTACAAGTCATGATATTACTACACCTTATTTGATTATAGTATTAAATACGATTGCAAATAGTTACACTTATAGAAAACAAGAGAAAAAATATATTAACCTTAGACGTGGAAAATTTTAGTTTTATGTGAAATACGTGAGCAGTCTTCCAGTATTGTACAATATGGTCAACTAGTAAGTCCATACTGCACAATATTGATGGATTAACGCTCACATCTTCCAAAGTGAAAGCTCTGAAGTTAGCTGTAGAAGGCTCACAAAATTTGATTTTAGGATTTTTTTTCTTAAATAAATCAGCTTCACGCTGTATTCCGCACACAGCAGGGTAGGCAGAGGGAACCTAGTGTTAATCACTCCGTTCCCCCCTTTCTGCCGAATTCTAAAGGCATTGCGTGTTGAGTGGCAGAACTCAACGCCGCGCTTAGTCTCGACACCAGAGCGAAGAAATGGAAATATAAATTTAAGTAAATATTTCATCTCGAGTGGGGATCAAAACCACAGCCAGTCGGTTTTACAGTCTAACTTAGTGCCACAGCGCCACGACTGGCCTCAATTTTTTTCCTACTTTTGTTTATTTAGTAGTGCATAATCTGCAAAAGTTCAGAAAAACTAACTTCAAAACACCCACGTGTCAACCATACTGTATTAATTTGACTATTGAGTTTCAATAAAACAATAACTGTTACATCAAATGATCTACAGTAGAACGTCATGATATATTAAAGTGATATTTTTAAAATTGTGAGGAAAATATTTCCTGACCAACTTAAAAATATCACTATACAAAAGCTAAGTTTCGCTAGTACTACTCGAAGAAAACTTACAATAAAACATTACCAGGATCATTAAAACAAATTTCCATTAGGTTTAATATTTTTATTAAGTTTAAAGTTACAGAACTATTACACTCTGTTTGGCGGCTTGTCTGGCCTTTAGACGGACCTGTGCAGCAATTCTGTCCAAGTCACGTCTGCCCTGGGTGGTGAGGATGCGGCCACCATCTTGGATCTTTTCTACTAACTTAAGAGCTTCAAGCGCCTGAAGTGCTTTACGAGCAATGCTGCCTGATGATCTAGAAAATTAAAAAAAAGAGTTTAGTAATAATCATGACTCTGGAAGAATGAATGATTATTTTCAATTCATTTCTGTGGTAACAAGACAAAACGCGGTATTGAGTTTACCCCTTCGCACGAAAATTCGGCGGAATAACTTTAATACAAGAGAAATATATATTTCCTCAATTTTATTCATTTCACAAGGGTAGGCAGAGAATTCACAAGGGGAGACATTGTGTTGAGTGGCAGTAATCAATACTAGCTACGTCTTACTACAGTGAATATAAAAATTATTCAGAAATATAAATCAATTTTAAATTAGAAAATTACAGTTTTTGCTATAGTTTATCCTAGCCTAAAAAAATATATAGATTATAGGGTTTTAAAAAAAGTCTAATTTATCTCCAACACTTATACTGTAATTATATTTTTCCATTCAATTATTTTTTAAAAATCATACAAATGCAAGCTTGTTGATTGGAAGGACTTAATGTTGTTAGGAATATTAATTCATTACCCTAAGTGGGAATCATACTCACAATTTTTGTCCCACGACAGTCTCTATCATCAATATTTATTATATATGAAGATATTAAATTAACATAAGCAAAGTATGCTATTTACCTGCAGAAATGTGAAGGGGTGACACCATTGCGTTTACGGCCTCCAAAGATTTTGGTGACTGTCTTTACTCCAACTGGAGATCTGATGTAAATGTGACGGAGTACAGCAGCGCAGCGTACGTAGAACCAGTCGGGGTCGTAAGGTGCTAACTCCTTGAAACGACCAGTCTTGACCAGATCCATATGTTCTGGCACCTTAACTTTGCCCATCCTTAAATAGAATTCTTAATTTAAAATCTTATGTGGGATATATTTCATCATGTGGATAGAAAGTGTCTCTACCAACAAAAGGCAATTTAAACATGGACTTAACTAAGAAAATAAAAAACGTAAAACTACATCATGCCAACAAGCATTAGAGAGATTGCTGCTTAAAGTAAGAAAAATCCATAAAATAAAGTGTGAGTATATAAGGCCAGAAATGAAAGAAGATGCTTCACAACAGGCTTTTGGCAGGCTATCTCTCTAAATCACCAGTTCCCAACCAGTGGTCCGCAGAAGCCTAAATATGGACTTTGAACAAATTAAATTTTATGACTGGGAATGGTGAGGCGAAATTTCTGTTTGATTATCACAGTAAATTTTTATTAAACCCACATGCATATTGCTCCTTGCTACCAAGAATTATATAAAAGTGGTCCTTGATCAAGAAAAGGCTGGGAATCCATGCTCTAAACAGATGGACAGACATTAGATAATTGAAGTAACAAAATGACCCTGAACAAAGTGTGTAGATAACATCATCTCACTTGCAGGATGCAGGTGGAAAGGATTGGAAGAGGACCATATCTAGAAGGGATCTACATTAAAGCAAATAACCTAAAAAGAAACCTAACTAACAATAGTATTAATTAACAATAAATTGTAAATATAAAATAAAATATACAAAACAAATTATAGACCTCTTATTGGAGAGGACAGTCATGGCGGAGGGACCCAAGTAGTAGTGTGACTGTAAACTCCAATGGTTGTGAGTTCAATCCCCACTTAAGGAATTAAAATATTTATTTAAATTTATATTTTCATTTGCTCTGATGTTGAGGCAAAGCACAGCATTGAGTTCGTCAGTCAGCACAACGCATGACAACAAGAACAAGACAAAATAAGCAAGATTAGCTGCTAACATTCAATAACAAACTTATTAGAAGAACATAATATTTAATTGACAATGATACATTAAAAGAAAAATAATTGTATAAGAATCTCTGCATGGCTAAATAATGTTAACATTGGTTCTAACATATCACACTCATAAGAAAAGAAAATTATTGTATTTCTTAACAAAAGTAAAAGAAATGTGACATAGATGTTTATCTTCACTGAGAATATTATTCAAGAGTGTTCTAAGTGTCTCTCTCATAGGGTAATTCTTTATTTTTCATTAATTATAATAAAAAAGTAATGCTTTATTTAAACATATATTTTTAAATACTATATAAGAAGGTAATAATGGTATTTTTTTAATCAGATATTTAATTTTATTCATCTTTAAAGTAAGTATTTTATTTATATTACTATTCAAAATATTTTCTTCTTTATAATATTTTGTTTACTGTAAAGCATATTTTGGTATAGCTGATCAGCAAGTCACAGATATAGTTAACAAACACTTGAGCTATGTGCTAATGTTAAAAGTAAAGATTCATTGAGAAAGATAGAACTCACTTTTTCAAATGGGCAGCCACGGTCTTGACAACCTTGTCTTGTTCAACATCCTTCAGTGTGACTGAACGCATCTGAAACATTCCATACAATACATTTTTTATGTTATCAAATATACAAACAAATAAGCTTTTAACAAAAGAATCATTTTTTTAGCTCCCAGATATAAGAATATAGTAAAAAGATTCCCATTTCCAGTGGGGTCCCCTACTGAAGACTTTCTACTCCAGTTTTTGAGACATTGTATTCAGTAGGGGAACTCAATGCATTTGGCATGTCACTATTATAAAGAAATTAAAATAATTTATCACACCTTCACCTACGCCACTGCTACGACGGCCTGGATTAAAGTGTATTCAGCATACATAACCATAAATAGACAATGTAATATCATTTTTATTTTAATCAGAAGTAGTGTATAGTGTTATATGGTAAACATCAATGTATTTATAATATTTACAATAAAGGACAACAAAATCGTTTAGTTTTATTTTATTCAATTACTTCGCTAAAATGTATTTGAAAAAAAAAGTTAACGATTTACAAATAAATATAAGAAAAATGTTATAACATATTTCATGAAGCAGTAAATTTAAGCTTAAATAATAGAAAAAATATTTTACTAACTCTAAAAAATACACACTACCAAGTCAAGTTAGGTTATGTTGTATAAAATGCTATCCTTACTTATGATGTTTAGTCAACATAAATTTATTTATAATATGAGCATATAGTAATTTTCGTATGTTTAAAATAGATCATATCAGGAGAATGATATAATTTTAATTATTGAATGTAATTCTTGCATTTACTTGTGAGTTGGTAATATGACATGCGACTACTATTTGCGCTCATCAACTCGTATATATGAAATATGACCTAAATCGATAATAATTTTACCTTTAACAGAAATGTGGCACTTTTTACACTTAAATTTTGATGTTAACACTTAATTTTACACTAAAAACCATGCGGCATAACCACGACACTCACCTTGCCTTGTGTTGGCAACCGGAAGAAAGAAAGAGATGGAAAAAATATTTCATTGTTGCTGCTTTAATAAAACATAAAAAAATCAGTATGGTAACATTTCTTATTTCATTTTTTAAATTATTGATAAGGAATATATATATATTTTTTGTATTAAAATTCTTATATAATCTAATAAAATATGTGCATTAAAAACATTTTTCTTTTTTTTTACTATTACTTGCTTCTCGCTGTATCCCTAGCAAAATAGTCAGAGACAACGGAGTGCTCTACATACCTTTTTCGCCTCGTCTAGTTTCATCAAAATTTACATACATGGCCCTGAATCTTGATGCTTAATACGCGACGTTCCTGGAGGAACTTATCTTTGTTATGTATCTTTGATATTGTTGTTTTGAAGGTCAGCCAAGATCTCTTCGTACCTCTCTTACCGTCCACTTTTCCATCATAATTTTTTTTTGCCTTTCTTTCATCACTCATTCTTTCGATGTGCCCAAAACAGATGAGCACAATCTTTTTCATTCTGAAAGTGACATCCTCACCAGTACCTACCATTCTGTATTTCTCATTGCGGATTCGATTAGCTAAGATGACTTCGCATATTCACGAAGTGATGATATCTCCATAGCATTTATCTTTCTTTCTTTCAATCTTCTGTAATACTGACGCTGCCGTATAACAGCGTCGGTTCGAACATTGCATTCTGTACGGCCAAACATGCAACTGTACTGGCGTTTCACCATTTCATCATTGTAGTTAACGCACCACATTAGCCCTGTTACCATCTCTACTAACCATACTTCCCAAATATATTATCACTTATTCTAATGTCTTAATTTCTGAGAGAGAGCTTAAGATAGTATCTCAAGGTCATTCTAAAATTTTGTATTTTTTTATTAAAAAACTATTCTCATGTGGATTAGTTATGTACAAAATGTTTATTTTTTTATAAGTTTTACAGTTTGTTACAATTTACTTGAAATTCACAATTTACTTATGGTTATTCAAATTTTTTCTTTATGAGAAAAACAAGGCTTTTGTCTATGCTTGTATATTGTTGTCAAATTCAAGAAAATGGCCGCGAAACGAAATTCTATTAAAAGTGATGGTAAAAATTATTGAAGTTTTCGTGATATCGTGAAGCTTATGCCTTAAGTGATCTCTATTCATCAAATAAATTAAATTATTTGTCGTGTTAGAGTACTACTATTTTTTTTTCGATTTTTAATTTAAAATGGAAACCATTATTTCAGGTCAAACGACATCAAATGATATTCCTCTGACATCTTTAGAACAAAGTCTACTAAGTCTGGAAAAACTTGATCGTGCTTCGCCAGAGCTATGGCCCGAACAAAGTAAGATTACGTATTTTATATGTTCCAGTGTCAAATATACTTCAATGTGAAATTAATAATTTCAAAAGTGGCGCGATTACATTTCTTTTCTAATGTTGTCATTCCGTCCTCCATTACGTACGTTCGACATCAGTTATCGGTTATAACGTCTAGTTTTTAAACATTTAATTTGAAATGGGTGACGGCAGTAGTAATTACTCAAACGACGATGGTTCAAGATGCTCGAACGATAACGATTCTTTTGTAGTTCCAGGTGTGTCCGAATTTATCGCTACGCAAAATCCGAACCAATCTCCACCATCGTGGAATAAAGGTCTGACCAAAGAAGATTATGCCTACATTAAAAGTAAGTTCATATACACTGTTCACATTCGTTGTTCGTGTTCATCAAAATTAGAATTTCGTTGATCTTATAAATAAATTATTAATTTTAATAACATTAAAATTTTGTTAAATTTATAAACAAATCATAATCTTCTATATAGTCCGTCAAAACGCTTATTGATAATCGGAGGTACTCGCGTAAAATTGCGCAGAATACCTATGCGCAGAAAACGTTCGATCAGTGTTACCCTCTTATGTTGTTTTACCCAACGCTTGGCAAATCCAATTAAATGATAATAAAAATAACTGATCATCTTTGTTTAATTAAAATCATTGTTTTAGTAAATTATACAAAATGAAAATTTTATGAGGATATCTAAATATTGAAAAAAAAAATTAAGAAATTCCATACATCGTTGTCGAGAATAAAGGCTAGCCTGTAAAGTGTTTTTTTTTAGTAATGAACAGGAGTCATTTTAAACTTAACTAAACTAAACTACTGCTTATATAACTAATTAAACATGATATTTATGTATACACTATATACACCTATGTACAACATAAATATTCAGTATGCGTAATACACAGTACTATACAATATAGATAAAGAAATATCTGTAAAGAAAGCAATATTTAAACTTCTTAAAGTTTATATTAAAAAAAATATTGGGTAAATTATAAAAATCAATTATGAGGTACAAAAAATGAAAGTCTGGTATCCCTTTGCCATATCGTGTTACTTGCGTCAGTGTGACCGCTACGTCCTTACAGAAAATTCGTACTTACACATCTTTATAAGTACAATCGAGCTCACACTATATATACAAAATACAAAAATACTACAATAAATATAAAATACAATAATTTATTGTAAACAAAAATGCCTTTTACTGTTTTGATTGCTTCCTTTTTTATAAATGTTTTAAATAAAACGATAATATATAATTTTTTATTTGACTATTTTGAAACGTGTCTTAATTAAAATGTTGGGTAATTATTTTAATTAATTATGGGACAAAAAGATTAAGGCTGGTATCCCTGGGCTTTAACGTGATGCTTTGCTCAGTATGAGCTACACGTCCTTATAGAAAGCACACTCTCTCCTATAATAAAAAAAAATATCGAGCTCATATATTGTTGTTAAAAATGCCTCGAGGACGTTTTTGTGTGCTACGCCGCCAAACCAGAAAAATGGTATTCCATGTTTATAAATTTATGAAGAAGGAAGCCGAAGAAGGTCTTCAGTGCGAGCTGAAGCAAGTTCAAAAAAGGACATCCACCGCTACAGGTGTGTCTGTTAATACCATACGAAAAATTATAGCCGAATCAAACAATCCCAATGTGCCGAGCTCTAGTATGGCTCCAATTTTTCGTACTCCTGGCAAAAAAAGAAGAGGGGTGAAAACTGTTACTGGCATCGACAACTTTGATGCTAGTTACATTAAACGATGTGTACATAATTTCCATCTGACCGAACGACAATTACCAACACTGCAACTTCTGTTAAATAAACTAAAGGCAGATATTAATTTCAAGGGTTCGAGAGAAAGTTTACGAAAAATTTTGAGACAGCTCGGCTTTTTATGGAAAAAAAACAGAAAATAATAGAAAAATATTAATAGAAAAACAAAACATTAGACTAAAAAGAATAGAATATTTAAAAAAAATTAGCAAATACAGGCAAGAAGGAAGACCAATTATTTACACAGATGAATCATATGTAGATTCATCACATACGTCTTCGAAGGCTTGGGATGATGGCACAACGAATGGTTTGAAGAGAAATATTTCGAAAGGGCGACGAGTTGTCATCGTACACGCCGGTTCAGAGTATGGTTTTGTTCCAAATGCACTACTAATGTTTAAGGCAGGAACGAAAACTGGTGATTATCATAGTAATATGAATAGCGAAAATTATGAGAAATGGGTAAGAACGCAACTGATCCCCAATCTCCCCAACAATTCTGTAGTAATTGTAGACAACGCTTCTTATCATAATAGGTTGGATGAAGCAGCACCTGCATTAAATGCAAGGAAAGCTGTTATGGAAGCTTGGTTGCATGAGAGAGAAATCCCATTCTGCTCATCATTGTTGAAACCAGAGCTATACAAAATAATATGCCAACATAAGGAAAAATTTAAAAAATATTTTATTGACACCATCTTCACTAAATACGGTCACACTGTACTCCGACTTCCGCCATATCACCCGGACCTTAATCCTATTGAAATGGCGTGGGCCACTATTAAAGGCTATGTGGCACAAAAAAACGTTACGTGGAATGTCAACCACGTAATGCAGCTAATTAAAGAAAAGGCTGATTCCATGGGTGCATCCGAGTGGAGTGCACTTTGCAACAAAGTCAAGGAAATTGAGGAAATGTACAGAGGCAACGATGTAGTGATAGATAATATGACGGAAGAATTTATAATACACTTAAGTGAAAATGATTCTGATTCATCTGAATCATCTGAAAATTTAGATGAAATGTCATCAGACGATGATTTTTCTTCAAATTGGAACGATATATTAATAGAGGGTGTTGTCCCTTTATAAATATAGTTCCATTTGAAGAAAGAAAATACCTGATGATGTTTTATTTTCTCTTAGATGTATTACATTTTTTTCGTCATATTATCAATCAACAGATCGTCTTTGTATTTGCCCTTAGTTTACCTGAGCCATATAGTCCTTAAAAGTCGTCAACGCCATTCCAATATGATTAAGGTCTCGATGAGATTTCTTTCTCGTGCAACGAAGGCTCCAGAACATTGTCTACAATTACTACCGAACTGTAAACACGGTTCGGGATCCATTGGGTACAAACTTATTTTTAATTTTCGCTATTAATACATATTTTTATGAAACTCAACAGTGTCTTTTCAGCTTTAAGCATTAATAGTGTATTTAGTCCAAAACCAGCATCTGAACCGGTATATACTATGGCAACTCGTTGTATTTTTAAATATTTATCTGTACACCATCCGTTGCCGTTACCTTAATCTTTTTAAGAAGTGAGTGACGGATCTATATTTGTCGAATCTGCCGTAATAGATCTTCCTTCTTGTAGATATTTGCTTAGTTTTTTTAAATATTTTATATATCTGTAGTAACTATATGTATTTTTTTTAATAATTTAATCAAATTTCAAGCAAAGTTTAGTCTTAATTTTTACGTATTTTGATTTTATTTTCATTTTATTGCTAATTATTTTTGTAAATTAACCCAGTAGTTGAATGCCATTCCTTTTAATTTTTGCTTTTATATTTAACATTTTATTTTCTTAATTTTATTTTTTACAATTTTTTTGCATGTATTATTATTTTTATTATTTTATGTAAAACCATATTAAAGTTACTTTTTCAATTTTACCTTTTTATTGAATTTGGATTGATGAGGACTTGGATGTGGCCCCATTATAATAATTACAATTCAGTACTTTTTTAAATTTTTAAATTTGCTTATCCATAACTTGATTTTGCATGTTGCTTAATCTAACACACTAATTATTATAATATTACTAGATAAATATGCTTTAATGCGCCATTTTGTATAATGCGCCCATATGACGCTATCATATAATAATATATATATACATATATTTGAGGCCGGCCGTGGCGCAGTGGCACGAAGTGTGACTGTAAAACCGACTGGTTGTGGGTTCGATCCCCACTCGAGGAGATTAAATATTTACTTAATTTTATATTTCCATTTCTTCGCTCTGGTGTCAAGGCAAAGCGCGGCGTTGAATTCTGCCACTCAACACGCAAGGCCTTCAAAAATCGGCAGAAAGTGGGGAACGGAGTGTCTTAACACTAGGTTCCCTCTGCCTACCCTGCTGTGTGCGGGATATAGCGTGAAGCTAATTTAATTTTTTTTTTTATATAATAATATATTTCATAGTAATGAACTGACAGCGTTGCGCTCGACTGTACCGTAGTGGTCTGACCGCCCGCGCACACGCCGCACCGATTCCCCGCGAGCCCTCGCGGAGAATCGGTGCGGCGTGAGAGGGTGTCTATGTGCAGATATCAAAATACGCGTTCTGCGCAATTCTACCGCGCGTGCTTCCCATACGCATTAACGATAATGTCGGACTATACTAACTCATAAACTAGAAATGTACTTACTCATAGAACAGTATGTTGTACATTAAATGTTTTTTCTAGAAGTAAAATAGTAGTAGAACACAAATTTATCTGTGATTTTCTTTTTAACATTTACATATATTTAAGAGTAAAAAATAATAGCGAGCATGGAAAGGAACCAATGTATTTTTTATTAACATTTTTACTGTTACTTAAAGATATCAACTTTTTGAACACAGTAAGCAAAGAGAACATACTTCAAGATTGTATGTTACTGCCACCTATACAATCTTGAGACTAGGTTCTCACTTCTTAATCTACTATTTAGTGGAAAGTTAAAAAAATTAGGATAATAATTTAGATTAAAAGAAAAAATAGGATAATAATTAAGATTAAATGTCAAATTTATTTCAGAACTTGGAGACCTAACGGTAAGTAGTCTGATCATGGAAGTCAAGCAGTTACATGATCTGGCTTATCAATTGGGATTGGAAGAAGCCAAGGAAATGACCCGAGGAAAATACTTAAATATATTTTCATCTAGACGGCAAAGATGATTTAAAATACTAGTCTCTAGATATTTATCTTTCTAACAAATTTAAATATTATTAGCTACTATCTAAATAAAATGTTTATCAATGTTCTTTCTGTATTGAATATTGCACTTAGATTTTTAGATGTTATTCTTATAGTCACATTCACAAAAATCTTGTAAATATTATTAGTCAAATAAAGTTACAATTTAAATAAAAATATATACATTAATATTGAAGAAGCTTTATTAATTTTATTACCTTGTAGATAATTATTATAAAGATATTGTTAGTAGATTAAGAGTAATATTAAATTCGGTCTATAAATCTTATTTTCAAGGGACGGTTTGGTTTCACAATGAAATCCCTAGTTGGTTGCACTTCTCCGTAATGATACTCAAGTTTATATTTTTGTAAAATCTGAAATAATATTATGTTTTGTAACTCTATAATGCTATAAAAATACTCATGATAAATAAAAACTAATATTTATATTAAGAATTGATATTTAAAGTATATAATTCATAGCTCAACTTCATATAAAAGGACATGGTCAAAAGAAAAGGTTTACAGGAAAACAGATTAATAAAGGTCATCTCGCTTGTAATAAATAAAATAATGTGACAAATATGGGTATTTAGTATAGTAGTAATGTCATTTAAATGTTCTAAACTTGAAAATAATAGGAAGAATGTGATTCTCCTGTAAATTATCTCTTTTGTTATGTCCTTGTATATGTAGGGATTGTTGAACTGAGAAAGCTCTTGCAGTAGAGCTAGTAACTGAAGAACTTAAACAAAATTTTGACATTTTTACATCTGAACATCGCATAATCAATTAATTCAAAAATATTTTCTAAAGTTATTTAATTAACATGAAGAAAATGTATACATATTTGACCAGCAGCTCACTATTTTGAAATATTCATTATAAAAACGTTTAATCTAACAAGTAATGTGTTTCATTTACCCGTATAGTCAACAGAGAAAGCATATTTTCAGCAATATTCTGCCCCAAACACTTCCTGGCGCCACAGCCAAATGGAATAGAACTGAATGCATGATAATCTTTACTTTCTGTTTTCAGCCATCTCTCCGGGTAGAACAGCGTGGCGTGGTCGTAGTTGCTTTCTTTCAGGGAAGCGTCGCGTGTTGATATTATGATTAGAGTTCCTCGCGGTATGCTGGAATAGGTAAATCTCTGTTGCGTCTACAGTAGTGCTTTAATTTTTTTGTCTCACTATTGAAAGATCTAACTTTACTAGAATTATTCCGATTCCCATTTAGGACAAATAATATTGTTTTTACGCGCTGCGTAACACGTTGTATGTAAGTAGGCAGAGGGTATGTAGTGTCAAGACACTAATCTTCACTTTTCGCTAAATTATATGCTGAGTTGCCGAATCTTCTCTAGGTGACAGAGCAAGGAAACGAAAATATTAAATAATTCATATTCATTGCTTAGAATGGAAATTGAACCCTCAAATATATATATATATATATATATATACATACATATATATACATATATATATAAATATATATATACATACATATATATATATATATATATATATATATATATATATATATATATATATATATATATATATATATATATATGTATATATATATATATATACAAATATAGCGAATATATTCCACTCACACATTTTATATAATACTAGCGACCCGCTCGCGGCTTCGCACGCTTTAACCACAGAATGATTTACTTAATACACTAAAATTATATTTATGTTTCAATATACCTATAATGTATGCTTGCAATGAACTTGAGATTTCTAATGTGAAAATTATTAAAACCTTAGGTGGCATTTTCGTACCTCCCATAAGAGAGATGCAACTGTCAATATATTAATATCTTTAAACTTTTGCCTTATGGAGTCTTTAGGATAAATTGTAGTTATAACTATATAGTTATAGTTATATCGATACTTACAATAAAATCCTAACTCATCGGTGTCTGTACGTGGAAGATATATTAGAAAAAATATTATTATGGACATTTAAATATTTAATAGAACTTGATCAGTTTGTTTGTTTATCTCTGCGTTCACGATAATCGATGCGATGCTTAACCGATTTAAGTGCAGTTTTGTAATTTGGCTAACTTCCTTTAAATATTTAGTATTAGTTTTATTTTAATCGGTTCACACAAAATTAAAACCAGATTCACGCTGTATCCAGCCTATAGCAGGGAAGATAGAGGGAACTTAAGTGTTAAGATACTGCGTATGATATATGACTGACGTGAAATGAATATATGATTAAATTTCAATTCAATCCTCCAAGTGGGAATCGAACCCATAACGTCACGTCACTGGCACAATTTTGTGCCCCTACGCCGCGACGGTCTTTAATATTCATACAGAATGGAAGCTTCAGCGCACCCTTTACGGGGAGTATATAGGATAAACTATTATTATATAAAAATAATTAAAAATATAATAGTTTATTAAACCCATACCTAAAGAAATTAATCAAGATACCTCAGCAGTTTACACGTAGGATCTAAACCTGTATTTCCTGTGACGCAGTTACGCATCTATGCAGATACCAATAACGCAATCACATACTACTACAAAATATTACTAAAAGTTAAGCAACTTTGAACTTTGCCGCCAATACCTACGACTCGTATGTTTGCGTCTTTAATGACAAATAGCGTTTTATTTTAATATCAACGATAATACCTAAAATTTACTTTGTATGAAAAAATAACTTTTTCCTTCCATTTTTTTAATTGTATTAGGCTTTTATAGTACTTTTTAATTGTATTAGGCTTTTATAGTTAAAACTATGGTTTCATTTAAAGTGGTACTGATAAAAACATTATATAATTGACTATATAATATCTATAGTGATTTTTTAGTGAATAGAATTATTATTATTATTACAACACTTGCGAAGAGAGCATATTTCGGGCATTTTTTAAATTCTTATACCTTTTGAGAAACTACCAACATTCTTATCGTTAATAATTTTTTTTTTAAATAAAAAAAACATTTGAATATTTTGTCTAAATTTTTCGTCATAATGACGCGAAAATATTCAAAATGTTCAAAATTAAAAGTTTAAAAATGTTGGTTGAAAATAATTATACTGTAGGAGGATACCTTTATATGTACTGTTTAAATCTGTTGTTTTATGATATTATGTAGAATAATATAGTCTATAGATAATCACACATTCCTCTTCACACTTTTTATTCTTTAACTATAATAAGTAAATATATTTAACGTTATAACGTTATATTAAACGTATTAATAAAATTAATTAAATTTATTAATACGTTTCAAGTATTCATTTGTTTTGAATATAACATTAAGATTGATTCATAAAACATATTTGGCACTTCCTTAACTTGATTATTTCATCTATTTTTTTATATACAAAGTTTTGATTAAGTTCTCTTGAGAAATATATATTGAGAAATATATGTACTGTAAATGAATGTAACGTACCTACGTGCCAATGATTAAAATGTATTGATATCCCCACGTGATCCATCTAAACCCAATATAAACTTTTATAAACTATAGCAACCAACTCGCGGCTTCACCACATTTGTGAATTATTTGTTTGTTTCGATACAGGGAATTACTTGAAAGTTTGTATTAATTTTTTTTAAAACAGCACCGATTTTTATAAAATTTGAAAGTCAGACTCTTTAAAATATTTCATTGAACGCGTGTTTCATGGTTTTTAGAATTCATCCCGTAAGAGTTCAAATACTGGGTTGAAAGTTTATATGGAAAAATCTTTAAATCGCCACCGATTTTTATAAAAACTTAAATTCAGACTGTTAAAAATATTGTAATGAACACGTTTCGTACAGAGTAACAGAGGCCGGTCGTGGCGCAGTGGCACAAAGTGTGACTGTAAACCGACTGGTTGTGGGTTCGATCCCCACTCGAGGAGATGAAATATTTACTTAAATTTATATTTCCATTTCTTCGCTCTGGTGTCGAGGCAAAGTGCGGCGTTGAGTTCTGCCACTTAACACGCAATGCCTCCGGAATTCGGCAGAAAGTGGGGAACGGATTGTCTTTCACTACGTTCCCTCTGCCTACCCTGCAGTGTGCGGGATACAGCGTGAAGCTGATTTATTTTTATTAACACGTTTCGTGGTTTTTTTTAAAATTCACCCCTAAGGGTGCTAATAAGCAGGCGAAGTTGCTCCGCGACCGCTAGTTTTAATGTAATAACATACAATATATTTATAAAAATGAGAATGTATTGTTTTGTTTAATAGCTCCTCATAGTTATTACAACACATGCAAGGAAAGATCATTTTAGAAAGTTGTTTAATTATATTAGAATTATAAAAACTACCAACATTTTTATGGTGAATAAAATATTTTATCAAATAAAAAAAAGTGTCTATGTTTTCGACCTGAAAAACACTAAGGGTAGAAAAAATATAAATATATATATATAAAAATATAGATACCACATTAGTATCAATACACTATGCTGGTAACAATAATTGAAAAAAATTATATACTACTTACGGGATAACTTTGTATGCAAAGTTTAAAACTATTAATTATATACATACATATACATATCTAAAGTATATATATATATATATATATATATATATATATATATAGGCATCTAAAATATAAATATATATATTAGATATTGATGTCTTCTATAAAATTGCAGTACATCACTTTGCGCTATTGTCAATAATTTCCACAACGTAGGCGATATAAGGTTTTTTTGGTACTTTTTTACACGTTAATCGTGTAATTGTAAAAGAATTTTCCTTATCGGGTCTATTTAATCCTAGTGCTGGTGGTGTCGTAAGAGGCGACTGGGCAGATTCCACTGGATCATTACCACCCCCAGCATTAAAAACCGGCGTGAAGTAGTGGCTTTATGCCACTGCGTTTCGCATCAGGTAATGCCGGGCTCCGGAGCCCAACCCACTTTAAAGGCGGGCAACGAACCTGTAACTCCTCTGGTGTTGCACGGGGCCGCGGGCGGCGGTAGTCATTTACCATCAGGTGATCCAAACGCTCGTTTGCCTTGTCCTTTCCATAAAAAAAAAACAAAAAATCTAATGGACTGTCTTAATAATTTAAGTGGTATCGATACAAATCCCCCCCACACCCGCAGAGGTACTCGCCACGGTGCGCGAGGCCACACGGCACACACTACGCATTTTTTATTATTACATAATTTTCTTTAGATTTATATTTTTAAATTCGTTATATCTTTTGAATGGGATGTCCGATCTTATTAATTCAAAAAGTATTTTACAGGTATTGAAATTATCTTTCATAAAATATCATTTAATGGGATAAAGATTGATGCAGAGGTATGAACAATATGGTTTGATTATTGTCGGCACTTTTGTTAACGTATAAAATATAAAAAAATGATTATATTGTCATAACTACAGTAGTTGGACATATGCTATCGCGGACTTTTTTATAGATATTGATGTGCTCTATAATACTGTAGAACATTGTTTTGTTATATCATCAATAGTTTTCGCAGCGCACGCGATGATAGAATTATTAAGATCAATTTTTTCACACCTTGGTTTACATTATTGCATTTCTATTAGGGATCTCTATTTTTTTGGAAATGTAATATAGCCTATGCTGGTCAGTAAAGATGCAGCTTTCCAATAGTGAAAAAATTATTTAAATCGGCCCGGTAGTTTTTGTGTGAAAACTCTACAAACATACACACATACATACATACATACATACAAACATACAAAAATACAAATCTTACCTCTTTATAATATTAGTATAGATAGTATAGATGAAATTTCAATTTATTTAATTAGTAAAACAGCGTCGAGTTCTGCCAATTAACATGCATCATGTGTGAAAAAATACAAAACGCCAAATTTAATTAGAAAGCTTTTACTTAATCTTCTTAGTGTCTTCTGAGTGAGAAGTAAGCAAAAATAAGATGTTTTAGGCAAATTGATGTTAGAATAAAAAAAAGTAAATTTATATTCTAAAAATACAGCGTTACACGTATCACGTTACTATTAACTATCAATACTTACTTGTATCCGTCTAAAGTAATATTTCTTGACAGGATCCTTGTTAGCAACGGAATGGGTGCGACAAGTCTAGAACAATGAAACATTTACAATATCAAAGAACTTAAAAATCTTTATTTACACACCACTTTTATTGATCTTAGATCTTATCTTCTTATTGATCCTAGACCAGTATTTATTAAACGCTCTTAACTCTGAGATCTATCTTGGGGGCGACCTTGAGATGCTGTTTCCATAGATTTTAACTTATGAATAAAAACATCTCATGGATCTCATGGTGTTGAAAGCGGTTTCTAAATATGGGCCATATATTGAAATATTTTATATTTATTTTACTCATTAATAAGAAAAGCTTTTGTTATTTCACTGTGTTTTGTTTTTTTAGTTTTCACAGCTGGGTAGGCCAGACGGAACCTAGTGTTATGACACTCTGTTACCCACTTTCTGCCGAATTCTTAAGGCATTGCGTGATGAGTGGCGGAACTCAGCTACTCGAACTCGAGTGGGGATCGAACGCACAACCAGTCGCGTTTACAGTTTCTCTGCGCCTCTGGTTAATAGTAACCATATACCATATCTATAGAGATATAGTAGTAGTAGTAGTAGTAGTGCTTTAATTTTTTTGTCTCACTATTGAAAAGTTTAACTTTACAAAATGTTGAGAGCTTTAAAAGAATATTTTCACTTGCATATTATTTTCTATATAAATCATTTAAAAGGCCATCGTGGCGCAGAGATGATCTGACTGTAAACACAACAGTTGTGGTTTTGATGTTTCATTCGGGAAAATATTTTTATTAGTTTTATCGCTGGTTAAGTCGAGACGCGAATTGAATTTCTGTAATGTGTGAAATTAGCAGTTGATACCCTGCACAGATTTAGGTTTTTTTACTTACTTTTGATTCTGAGTGTACAATGCAAAAGGTTTAAGAACAGCTAATACTAGGGCGGCCACGACTCGCCGCCCGTACTGTAACGACGAGGAGCAAAAAGAAATAATAACAACCTCAAAGTCTCCTTAATGCAAGCTTGTAAATACGGCGTGTTCTCTCTCAACTTGTCCACGTCCTGCACCGCCACGTCGTCGCACTCGCGCGCCACTTCCTGATGCAGCTGACGCTGGCACTGCTGGTGAGTCGCGATGTTGTACAGCAAGAACGACATCGAGGTCGTTATCTAGAATTTATTAGTACTAGTTTATTTTTTACATTATGTATGTACGCGTTATAAACAATATGGATTGAGGTTTATTAAAGAAAAAAAACCCTTATTCTTTTTAATGGAAAAGAAAAGGCAAACGCGCGTACAGGTCACCTCGTGTTAAGTGATCAATGCGGTCCACGATGTATAATACCAGAATAGAGAATAGTTACAGGTGAGTTGCACACCATTAAGATAAGAGATATCTCACTTTTTGAAGGCACCCAATTCATATTGACCTGGAAACACTACCACAGATAGCTGTTGCTTGCATTGCCCATTCCAGTTGCGTAGCGCGTGGAAGGAAGTTCCTTCGAAACTCCAGAGTAATGAAGTACCACGGTGGGCGGTTAGAAAATTTTGATGGTAGGTAACAAGTTAAACAGTTCCCCAGAACAAAAGTGCGGTAAAGAATAGCTCAGCGAGGAGATGTCTCTACGCAAAGCCAAAATGTCAAGTCTTTCACAGATCATTAGGTCTCGAACGATTCGGATGGCTCTACGCTCTCCGTAGGATTTGCGGAATCAGTTTAAGTAACTAAATCCGCAACGAAGAGATACAGAGAATGACTACCCTAGTGGCCTAGGGTAGTCCGTCAGACGGACGATAGGAATAAAGCGTGAAGCTATAACAAATCAAGAATGTTTAATTTTGGATTAATATATTATTTGTAACATGACGTTGATTAGAGGTAATATTAATAAAAGTGGTCAAGTCGGAGTCGGACTCGTCCATGGCGTTACTACTAGCTCGTTACTGCGAGCATAGATTTACTTAGTTAAATTTACAATAAATTTGATTGATGGCAATCATTTATGTCATATTGGAGTCATTAGTGAGATAGCCAGGGTACCTACCACTAAACACAATATGATAAAACTTTGTTTTATTACTCAGGGGATATAATGTATTCCCTCGAATGGGATCCAACCCACAATCGTCATGTCTGACGGTAAGACGTGACGTGACTGTGCCACTACAGTCTCAGTTTATGCTGTAGGTACGTAAACTATTAGTCTTCGTTAGCAAAAAAATTGGTGACAAAGTTACATTTGTAGTTTTTGAACATGTACTATATTTCTTTAAGTGTGACTGTAAAACGGACTGGTTGTGGGTTCGATCCCCACTCGAGGAGATGAAATATTTACTTAAATTTATATTTCCATTTCTTCGCTCTGGTGTCGAGACTAAGCGCGGCGTTGAGTTCTGCCACTCAATGCCAATGCCTCCAAAATTCGGCAGAGAGTGGGGAACGGAGTGTCTTCACACTGGGTTCCCTCTGCTTACCCCGCTGTGTATATTTTTTTTTTATTTCTTAATTAAAAAAAATTGTCTCTGGCGCAGTTCGTAAAACACATATGTTGATATATGTCGTACGAACGCGATATTCGTGAGTTAAAATTAAATTTTGAGTGCCGGAAACCATTTATAATTTTGTTTCACCGGTTTTACTTAACAAAATAAGCAATAGTAAATTTCTGTCTCCACACATTGTTCTAGATTAATCTATGATATTATAATTAAATTAATAATTACAGTATTAACACCAATAAAAAGCATGTCCATTAAAATTGTAGATATATCTTCAATTTTGAACTTATTCTCACTTAGCAACATTGCGCCAACCAGTGAAGACGAATCTGTAAAAAACAATACATCATTTACTTACCTTTTACTGCCGTTTTTACATTATCACAAAAAATGTAAAGTAATACAAGAAATAAACTAAATTACATACATTTGATGTCATTTTCAGCGTTTGCAGAAAGAATATTTTCAGATTCGACCACGTATTTGCCGATTAAACTGTAATAATAATAATAATGTCACCATCCTTGGATATTTTGAGTCTTCTCTGAGTTCTTTGAGTTTATATGCCAAATATTACTCATACAACACTAATACTACAAATATGCATGGGCGTAGAAAAGGCGGGTCCAGTTTTGGGGCTTACCCAGAATTTTTGCCAATAAAAGACCCGAAAATTAACAAACCGCCGTGGCGCAGTGGCAGAAGCATGTGGCTACGATTGTGGAATCGCAGCATTTACAGATTCTCACTCGGAAGTATCAAAGATTTAATGTTTTTATTTTCTCGCTTTGGTGACACGGCAAGCGAGACGTTAAGTTCTGCCAATCAACACACAATGTCGAGAAAATTCTGCGGTATGTGAAGAACCTCTTTCTCCACCCGCCCTGCTATATATGTAATGCAGTGCGAATAAAATTGAAAAAAAAAATATCAGCTTAAAACTAAAGTCAAGGCTTCACCTAAAAATATCTCTAGACACGTCCATGCAAATTTGATAAGATTTGAACCCGTGACCCACAAAAAGGACATCAGACATATCAAAGTAATTAAATCAAAAATAAAATGTACGATATAGATTGTATTGAAGTACAACGTGATCCTTTCAAAATCGAAGAGTTAAGAATATACTACTCTTTCTTTATATTATACTTTCATTATTACATCGCTTCATAAGCTTGAAAAAAAAAACAAAATTAATTTTATTATAAAAGCTAAATAATTCTTACTTCTAAAAATCGTATTTGAACCCACTCACTTGTCCAAAACACTACAGTGTTTAACCAGCGAGTACCAAGCGGGCGTCGTGAAGAACTTCCACAGATGTAAGCCAGTCTCGCACTTGACGATGGCGTCGGTCGCCCTCTCCAAGCTGTGGTACATCCATGACGGGTCACACTGACTGTATATTAATTCTGTATCTAAGAGATCGAAATTCTTCGAAAATGTCACGAGGCCTGTAATTATTATTTGATTTTACTTATGTTTTAGAAAAATTATTTCAAACGTGAAGGAATTTGAAAAGCGTCTTTAGCTTCACTCTCTATCCTGCATACCGCTGGGTTGGCGAAACCCACCTAGTGTTAAAACATTCCGTTCTTCACGCACGCTGTTGATTGTCCATGTCGGAATTTAACGTCGCGCTTTGTCTCGTTACCAGAGCAAGGAAATGAAAATAATTAATTCCCCCAATTGAGAATCGAACTTACACTGTCACTCCCACTAACGCAGTGTCACGACGGCCTGATAAATAATTATACAATCTAATCTTACCCATACAATCAAAAGCCCACTTATGCAACTCCTTATATAAATCTTTGGACATTTCGTCTTGATAATTCCTTAGATTGTATATTTTTTGTGTTAGCTTATCGCATATGTTGAATATTCCTTGTGCGTGTTGTGTCACCGTGGCATGCGCCGGGCTGTACATGGTTGCCCTTTGTCGGGCCCATTCTTGGCCGTGGCTATAGAAAGTTACTTATACATATTCTTACTTTACCTTTTCAAAAGGGTACCACCCAGCTATGGATAAAAAAGGAACTATTATAAATATATTTATAATAGATTTATAATAATTTCTTTTTTACTACGCGCATATCATGCGGTGAGTGGTTAAAAAAGTTTCTAATAAAGGTCTTACTTATATTGATTTCTTATTAATGAAACTGTTTTTTTTTGTTTCACGCCCTATCTCTCATATAACAGGGAAGTCAGAGGGAACATAGCATTAAGACTCCGTTCCCCAGTTTCCGCTGAATTTTCTAGGCATTGAGTATTGAGTGACGGAACTCAAAGGTACCGTTTGTCTTGTTACCAGAGCAAAGAAATGAAATTTTTAATAAATATCAATGGCTTGTATTATACCTTAAACAAATAATTTAAAAGACAAAATATATATAATAATGAAAATAAGAAACTAACACAGTATATATCCCAGCATAAGCGTGATTCTTATGTTCCGTTCGAAATCTCTCAAGCGACTCTAATGTGGACCGAACGGGATATTCGTCCTCCATGTTAAACACTTTTTGTATATGTTCCGGATGGTTAATAAGAACTATATCATCACCCACAGGGCTTACGAAACGTACTACAGGACCGTATTCATCAAAAAGAGTTGATAAATCACGAATTTGCTTTCTGTTATTGATGAGTGAGCCTAAAAGACATGAAAAAATAAATAAAAATATTAGTTTTATGTAGCTTATACTTTCTCGATCAAAACTCAATAGGAATAATTGCGTCATATACACACATATTATACAATTTCATCAAACTAACTGAAATATTTTAATAACTAACCAACATTAAGGCCAAATAATAAAAAGTTAGCTGTAATTTGTGTTCCAATTTCTGATAAGTAATTACGAAAAATGGATAGATATTTTAAAGATTTTGGCCCAGGAACTTCATCAAAAGGCAATACTATGGGCTCCTTATCTCTTAAAAGCACAGGAACAACTCTTGGAACGGCTTGATAAACATTTACTTCATTATTTACTGGTGTTACTTCAGTTGCTGACGGTTCAGGCTGGGGTGATACTTGAACGTTATTATTAACAATGTGTCTGCGAATTTCTTGCCAATTAAGGAATTTATTTCTATTCCATACATTTTTAACTCTTAGATTAATGTTTTGCAACTTACTTAATAGCATCTTTACGTTTTAATGTCTCTCACTAGCAATAATTTCTTAAATATTCAATGACATTTAAAAATAATTGAAGTTCTATAAAATTAAGAATATTTTTAAAATTAGCGCCAATTTGTTTTATATATTATCTGTATTCGCTTATATTACAGTACGGTATGGATATACTATACTATTATAAATAAAATGAGGCAATGCATGGTGAGTTAAAGGTAATATATACATTTTATTTTTCAATTGGTAAAACTTGTTTAATATTTTACGTACGGAACCTACGCAAAGAAAATTTTCTAATAGTGATCTAACTATTAAACTTTATAAATGGGAAACCAAAGCGCAATGCCAAATAAACAATCTCTGTCACTAATTATTTATAATTAAAAGGTATATTTTATTGAAGTAAAAGGATTCAGCTTGTGTACCAAATCCCGATTTCGTAAATTATGAAAAAATTAAGAAATCATTATAAGCGATTATTCAATATTGTAATACTGCTTGATGACTGTCAATTATGCGTTGCGTGAATCTGTCAATTCTCTTCATGGCCAAGAGTGAGCGAGTTAGCTAATATGGTAGATGGCGGGAGTGATCTCGTGTGATATAACTGTGTTAGATTAGTTTTAAAATTTTAGTGTAAAATAAAAAAAAATAATAAAAATGACTAGGTAATTTTAATAAATTGTTTTAAAGGAAATCATGTTTTACGTGTTAATGTTAAATCCGGTGTAATTTCGATCTCTAAGGATCCCTTTCAAGTATTCCTGCTTAGTATCACTAGAATCATGAGTTAATAGAATACATTTGCTATTTCAGAGCTAAAATAGAACTTGGCGATGTGACACCACATAATATTAAGCAGTTAAAGAAATTGAATACTGTCGTATTCCCGGTATCTTATAATGACAAATTTTACAAAGATGTATTAGAGGCTGGCGAATTAGCTAAACTGGCGTATTACAACGATATTGTGGTCGGAGCGGTTTGCTGCAGAATAGATACGTCAGAGAATTCTAGAAGATTGTACATAATGACTCTGGGATGTCTGTATCCTTATAGAAGATTAGGTATTGGTACTCTAATGGTGGAACATGTGCTCAAGTATGTTGAACAGGATGGCAACTTTGACAGCATTTTTTTGTAAGTATCAGTGGATAATCATTGCCTTATTAAACTGGTATGATTCTATACACAATTGATGCATAGGAGTTGAAGGTTAAGTGTAATTTCCTGTGTTAATCAAAAGTAACCTATCAATGGAAGAACCTATTTCCTGTGCATTGTTCAAAATCTAATAGTGAAACTAGTTATTACTTACTGCTTTTAATTCATTCCACAATCAATGCATGTCTACTTTTGGTTAAATAGCTATATATACTAAATTCATTATTACAAACATTGCATATTTTAAACCTTATAAATATTAATTATATTCATACTTGGTAATTAATATTCCACTAACATTAGATTTGTTTCCATATAATATTTTTTATAAAGTATTTGGTAAATCCATAATATAAGTTATATTATTTATTGCTACTGTAAAAATATATAAAAAATTAGAACACATGTACTGTCAAAATAATATTTATTTAAACAATTATATTTTACAGGCATGTGCAAGTGAATAATGAAAGTGCAATAGATTTTTACAAAAAATTTGGCTTTGAAATTGTTGAAACAAAAGAATTTTACTATAAGAGAATAGAACCAGCCGATGCCCATGTATTACAGAAGACCATTAGACAGCCACAGCCAGCATTAGTTAACGGGAATGTTCCTCATGCGAAAACTAATGGCCACGATTGAAATAACAATAATAAGAATTGTCTCAACTCTATAATAGTGAAAAGGAGCAAGTGATAAATAACTTAAGAATAATAATCAAGTCACTTTTATATTTACCTGTTTGATTGATTAAGATGAGAGATTATGAATGATACTTAACATTATTGTAGTGGACTGTGGTAATAGAGATTCTGTCGTCTCTAGTGCCCCTTGTAATCTGACATGCCTATCTCTATTCATTGTATACATATAAGTGCCTAGAAGGCATTCAGTTGTTCAATATTTTTTTATTGTGTGCCATGGTACCTAATGATGTATTTACATGCGCCAAAACAGCTTAGCAATTAAAAGAAAATGACGTTTTGGAACGCTTAAATTGTAATGAATCCTTCAGTATAGCAATTGACCATGGTGTTTTATATAATTTGTCAGATTGTAAGGTTTATATTAAAAAAAGTGTAGATTGTGATGTACATTATCATCAGACTAACCCAGCAAAGCATTTGTCAGGTTACTGCAAGGCCCATTCTATTGCTAAAATTTAAAAATATATTGTAAATAATAACCTAATTCATATAAAACTTTCTTTGTTAGCTTTTCGAAAAAAAAGGACGTTTGCATTTTACTGCTAGATAAAATTAATGTAGTAAATAATTTAAAACATTTGTGTGATCATTCATAATCCAACTTAAGAAAATAATGCGAGTTATGATTGGAATAATAAAGTGGGGTTGTGGTTGTGGACTACTGAGGCCATAATGCTAGGTGTAATATGACTGACTTCATTCTTATATCATTATCAAATCTTGTATTGTACAGTAATTTAAATATTTGCATGTCATTTAAGAAAATAAATGTTAAGCATTTTTTCAATATATAATACCTACCTACAATTAAGTACTGGTACAAAAATATTTTGAATTTTTTTCGAATAGGCTTTTTTTTTCTAAAAGTCATCTACAATCACGGTACAGTGAAACAAACAATAACTTCAAAACTTTTAAATTCTAATATTTGTTTACAAATTATTCTCAATTTGTATGCAATTTATCATAATTAGCTCT